>QYTT01087440.1:5447-20018 GCA_006980735.1 Dasypogon diadema | reverse complement strand
GACACTGACTTCGATGTTTTGATAGAATACAATACTGAAAGTACAAAAAAGTGAACTCGAACTATTTATTATGTGTAGAAGTTATAAAGGATCCCTTGTCTATGTATTTATTAATATTGAAATAATTGATTAATTTTGCCTTTTTTAAATATCGAATAATGCGGTGGGTCATGTTTCATTGGTCCCGCATTCAAATCCTGTCGTCTAACAATGGTTTTGTTTATTTTTTTCACTTTAAGAATGATTAAGATGATGTAACAATCAGTGGGTTGGTGTCTATTTTAATTAATAGGCACAGATAAAATATTTTCAAGAAACTTAAGTTTATTCATCTGTGGCCATGACCCTTAATTGTTCAGTATGTCCTTGAGGCATAAGGAGTAGTAATAATTTAGTAGTTTTTATAGTCTGAAATGTGATGTATGTATTATGGGAAAAGCCTTTAACTTTATCAGCATCGCGCTATAATTTTTTTAACGTATTGCCTAAGCTCAGAGAACAATCCTGTGATGCACACAGTTTTAACCTGACAAATGTTGCAAGTGATTCACAATTTTTGGCATGAAATTACTATGCAACAACCCAGTGACTTCGCAAGTACAATTTTCGTTAGTAGGATTGCCTCAACCACTGATACTCAGATATATCGCCGTGCCCTGCACAGGATCTGAACCCAAGCCAATAGAGGAGAAAATCTGCAGACGTGCACCTCAGGCCGCTCACCCACCTGCGTGGTTCTACTTACGTTTTTCTTTTAAGCCCAGAATTGTAAACCTCTACTTGCTGTAGTTTTCCAAAATGGGTATGTGGTTTGAACTTTTTTCCAAAATTCAAAAGTGACTATACATTTAAGGAAATGATTGATGAATCAACTCCTCTCATGAGGAGTTAAGATCCTCCGCTGTTTTGAGGCGAACAACCATAACTGTGGGCCTGCGGTGTTTGTGGATTTCGAACCATGAAATTTCTTACTAGCATCCTCACAGCTTCACGAGTAAAATTTTTGGCTTCTGCACAGAAATGCCTAGAGCTCAGGTACCCAATCTCAAACATTGCTGCGTTCGAGCTTGCAATTTGCATGCATATTGTTAATTAGTCAATTTGATTGGCCGTACGGATAACTTTAATTATTCTGGTAAAACGTGATGACGTCTTTGGAAAATTACCAATTCAGACCCTAGAAAGAAACTCGGTTAGAATGTGAGTTTTTATTTCGACAATGTAAAGTTCGGTATGTGATAGAAAGCAATAAAAAAGCGTTTAGTTGATTGCAGTTGGAAAGTTTCTCACAACCGAGCCGCCGAAACCGTTTTCAACACTTCATTACGAATCAATTACATGCCTTCTACTTCCTCGCTTCATTCTATCTGCCAAATCAACCGAAAACGCCCAATATAACTGTACAGTGGATTGAATAGCTCATGTTTTCTTACGCTCTTCTTGCAGTACTGAACAACACGGTCTATGATGCAAGACCCCAATTTTTTCAACACTACCTCAGATCCTCCCAACTTTTCGGATAATTAATTAAATTGCATTCGACGTGTAATTCAGAAGCTCTTTGCGCTCCAAAAACGAAATTTTCATGGTGTTTCAGAAATGCTGCTAAATCCCTCCGAATCGAAAAGTTCCAGATCTTTGTTTTTTTTCTTGTTTTTCTAAAATGGCGGCGATTGGCCGACGATGGGCTAACTCATGCTGCAACAACTACAGCAATAGCAACAGCAGCAGCAGCAACAGCAACAGCAAAATCAGCTTAACTTGGCGTTTTTGTCAAGTGCATTCAACCATTTCAAATTCTTTTCCTTTCCCTCGGCTTTTTCGTCATTTTTATTCCACTCGCGGCGGCCTGCACTTACCAATTCTAAAACTGGAAACCAGAAAATGTGTTGGTGTAGGTACTGCACTCCAGTGCAATAAGTTGAGCGGCACAGCATAAAATTATATTCGAATGGGGGAGCGTGGCATGAAGGGTGTGGGCGAGACAACAACGCCAAAGTCAAATTAAGGGACTTAAAAAAAATCACTGATAGTCGCCGTGGCTTTTATAGTGCAGAAAGAAAAAATGAATAGGAAAACTTCAGAAGAAACGCGGATGACTCGAACAAGATATCCAGCAATAAAAATATAAAAACGAAAGAAATAAGGCGACAAAAAGTTTCGGGCCTGAATTTTAATTGCCTTGATCACTGGTGGTGTATGCATATTTTATCCGATCAGTGTGATCATGGCGAGGTGCAGAGTTTTATTGTGAATATTTTATTGGGACTTTTTCGATGCTTTTGTGCCCGTATTCGCCTGCTTCATTTGTATTCAATTAAAGCGCATGTAGCGCATGAAGTTGGATGTTTTTACAAAAAGAACGTGCCTAGCTGCAATATTCGCTTGCTTCTAAGGCGACAGGAAGCCTATAGGTGATCAATTTGTAGTGATTTGTTTGTTGGCTTTGGCGGCATCTTAAATATGTAAAACCGATAAAGCTATGATACCTCAATAGAATTTCATTTAGACGCGGAATACTTTTTTTTATTTAAATGTATTTCAGTGTATTTTGCGCTGCAAAGCTACCGATCTACACAATTACTGTAGAAGCCAATTCTAAACTGCTTTTTCAACCAATAAATTCTTGATCACTTTTATATTCAGCAGTCGATCTTACTACTATAATTTCTTCTAAGGTATCTCGAATTGGCAGTCTTTCTTTGATCTTGTTAAGACGGTTATTGCAGTACTGTTTCTGTTCGAAATATTTGCCGAAATTTTTGGAGGATCATTCGAAAAAAATACTTATTTAAAATCCTGTAAAAGCAACACGCTACAGAGAAAAGCCAAAAGGTATATCTGCAGGTCGAACAGTATACTGTAGATCCCTAATTTGTTCTCGGTTCTCTATAGGTTTCAACCACAACAAGAAGTCTATTTTCCATTAAAAACGAACGCATCTGCACGGACCTCTCGAAGGAATGACCCTTGTTGTATAGTTCTAAGGTCTCAATTCTTCTAGTAGATTCAGTCGTTTTAATTTTGAACCTCTTGTTTTTCACTACAATAAAATGTCTCTCTCACTGATTAGATTGTCTAGTAGACGAACTACTGAATAACTGTATTAATTACGATACCACTGTTCAATTTCAACAGGTTGGAAGAAGATTCAATAGCCTGTTTATTTAGTTCTTCTCCATATAATTTGAAAAAACTATAGATTACGTTCTTCTAGTCTATAAAAGTAGATGGTATCATACTTGGTTTAAAGCTTTCTAAACTTCAAACAAAGAACTGGCCTTGAGAAAGAAGAAAATCGTCGGTTTGTTACTTAAGTAGCACTGGTGTACCACAAGGCTATGCTCAAGATCCAATACTTGTCAGTTAAGGAATTGGCTGTTGTCAGTTAAGTAACTGGTTGGTCTCACATAGACTTTTAGTATGGGAATTTTTTTCATTTTACTCGTAATATTGTTCCATTATTAAACTTAAAGCATTTGATTTTTTATTACAATTCTTTAAGATGAACTGAAACTGTCTTCTCTAGATTATAAAACTCTTATATTTTGCACTATGTTTTTGGAAGTGTGGGTTTAAGAATTATGAGGGCGAAAGGGTACACCGCCTTCGTCTCTGCTGTCAGTCAGGCTGAATATTTTAGTTTTATCGTTCTGTCTAATTTTTTGGAACTTCAGTATTAATACAGTAGCCCTTTTTTTATTCGTTCAGTCGCATAAGCAACCCTCTTTTACATATGGCAGGAATTTTGCAATTCCAGGTATAAACTAGCTTGGCTTACGAGGCAGAAGTGATAACAGTGGGAACAAATGTTAATACCCTGCTTCGTTGCGAAGCACCAATCTATTGTATTTTATCATATACTCAAGACGGTGAACATAGTTTGAAACTGTAGCATGGAACATCCAGAGGTTAGTTAATCTTTCAGATTAAAATTATTCTCCTTTTTGAATTTTTCGAATCAGTTGTATAACAGATAATTTAAACACGGAGTCTCGTCTTATACTCAGGACGCTCTTATACGTAGGTTGTTATATACGCCAATCCTCCAGTACATTTGCAAATACAGTTCTTATCCGTAGAATTGCCCAAATAAATTACAACAAACCATGAAAATCCACTGTGGTATTCGAATCTACCACCTTCAGAGTAGCACACTTATACTATTGCTACATCTCTGTCAACTATTGGCGTTGACATCAACATAAAAATAATTTGTGAAACAATTGGCTATACCATGTCCTGAAAGATCGAAGCTTGTTTTACCAGGGTTTTGCCAAATCTGTTTTGTGGTCATATAACGTTTTAAGTAGAAAACCTAATTCTTCCTTAAGAGGGATGGTATTCAGGTAAAGAAAATAACTGAAAATATCCCCTAGCTATTTTTCTATATTTCCATCATATCCACTAAGAAATTTGCATCTGGAGCAATATAGCCATCATGTCTTCATCCGCGGCACGCTGTTTCCATATCACTTGCATTCCTCCCATAGTTGTTTTTTCAGTTAGCGCAGCTTTAGTCAATAAGAAAATATTTGGAAAGCAAACACGATTATATGGCAGAATAGCACAGAAAACAGGTTTTGTAATCTCTTGTGCTGCTGTTGCTGTTGTGCCAAAATTGGTGTCTCTGCCAGAACCATCAAAAAATGTCGATTAGCATGTAAGCAATTATTTGGTATACTTTGAATATTATGTTTTGTGTAAATTGTAATGAAAATAAAAGTGCAAAAACCAAACATGAATGTTACTATTTAGCCCCTGCTGGACGAGAATTTCAAAAACGGATGCACCAAAATCTCCATCCAGCTCCATAAAAACCGGAATCCAATCTTGCATTAAGCCACCGAATTAAGACTCTCATCTCTGGTCCAAGTACCAAGTACCAACCTGTTTTATCAAACACAACCCCAAAAATGCAACATCACAAAAAATGACTGGAGAAGACGAAAAACGAAGAAAAAATCCTTAACATCCGAAATTAGGGTCGGCTTAGTCTAGCTGCGCAGCACTATGCCGATGCCGTGCTGCACTGTTGTAGCATAAAAATGCCAAAAGTTAACTCGAAATTTCTTAAGAACAACTTTTTTTCTCGTCATCTCTTCTTAAGGCTCCTCCAAATAGAAATTCGTCTGCTCGCGACTGTGTTCTTTTTAGCATAGCTATGTTGGTGCGTGGGTCGTTGCCCCACGAATTTCAGGGTCATATAGAAGTCAAACTGGATGAATAGAAATAGGAATAGGAATAGGAAAGAACAGCCGAGCATAAAAGAAAACAAAACAAAAAAAAGGCAGCCCAAAATATTCGGATAAATTCGTACAGCATCGCATCGCATACTCTCTGTGCACTTTTCACATTTCATTAATTTCCTTGTCTGGGCTGGGTTGGGACTTGGGATTGGGACTGGAACTGGGATTGGGAATTGGGATTCGGGTTGTCGGTTGTTTTTTTCCGGAATGTTCTTCTGTGTGTGTCCGAGGTATGCGTGCATATAGCATAGTGGTGTTTTTTTTAGCAAGGAGGGGGGCGACATTATGCTGCATGTCATAGCATAGGCGTTGGTGCGTTTTTTTTGGAAGCCCCTTTAAGCCTTTTCGAGTGCAGAGAAATAAGCGAAAGTGACTGGCAAATAGACGGAAATATGAGTAATAAGGAAGGGTATAACTTGGATATGTCTATTAAAGTCGAGGGATAAATAAGGGTTTGGGTTCCATCCGATTGGGTTTGCCAGGTCGCCTTTTCTTCTGTGCAATTGACGATTTGAAATGGTGAGGAATTAATGATTTCTTTGCCCTCTCAATTGCTTCTGAATCAGAATCAGACGCGACCAATTCAATTCAAAACTTCCGGGAGCTGCCCCATCGAAATCTGTTCTTGGAACTTGGAGTGATCTCCACGAAACCGACTTCGAAATCAGTATTCAATTCGCAATCACCGCAGATCAGCGACCTCGAAACGCATTATTAACAATTTCACTAATGGAAGGTAATTTCAAGCATATGCTGCCCTCGGGCTAGTTTTCATGATTTCGCTTAGCATAGGAGTAGAGTGCCTGCCTGTGCCACACACGCTGGTCTGGTCGTCAAAAGAGCACCAGCGAAACCAGCTCAACAGAGCGTACCTATTTAGTAGCATAGCATGGCCTTATTTTAGTAGCGCAAATATGTTGTGTAACTTCTTCTCGGCTTCAGCCAGGGGTACGCATATTTATACGCTGCCGATGAAATACATGAATAATTCTATGTTTTTCTTGTTTCTTTGCTCTGCTGCTCGAATTTACACGGAAAGTAACACATGCCGGACTTAATGCACGTTGCAGACTTATTTAAAACGAGGTCGACAAATATGTTGGCTTGAGGGACCGTAAAATTTCTGATGCGTTGGCAAAAATGAAATTTGATACTTTCGAGTCGGTTGGTTTTTATGTTTTCTTGAAATGGATATTGCTGCCAAGTGTGACTTGTCTGGGTATTTTTAAAGCATAAATTTTGCGTAAATTATAGTTTTAGGAGATTATGGACTAATCTTGGCAGATTCGGTTGAGATTTGAGATCTATCTAACCCGATTTGGCGCAAATCGCAATAGAGTTTTATCATTAGACTAAGGTAGGAGATTTGGAGCTAGAAATCTAAAAATAATAGGAGTACGCCAACTTTTATTGAATACATCCAAAATCAGAAAAGTGTAAACAATCACTGAAATCATTGAAACAGGCATTATATAAGTTTGAGAAGACAAAGAAGGAAAAGAGGATCTACAATAACCAATTTATTGGGTTGATCGATAATTCCTTTCGGTTTTCGATTGGTATAGCAGCTTTATGACGTTTAGATTTCTTGTAAATTGGATGTGAATTGGATATTGAAGATCGAATTGTGACCGGAGATGAGAACTGGGTCCTGGTGCAAACGGTCATATGGACACAGCAGTGAGCTTCCACAAAGCACATCGAAGGCAGAGTTCTATCCTAAGAAGATCTTACTCTCTGTATGGTGGGACCGCAAACGCGATGAGCTTTTTTCTAAGGGCAGAACGATCAATTGCGATGTCTACTATCGTCAGCTGGAGAAATTGAAGAGGGAAATCGTCAGGGCGTATTATTCCATCATGATAATGCCAGACCTCATACTTCGTTACAGACTCGAAAAAATAACTTGGCTGGGAGCTTATGCCTCACCCACCCTACTCACACGACCTTGCTTTTCGGTGGCTATACATTCCGACCAGGCTTAGTAAAGAATGTAAAATGAGAAATCTAAACTACATTATGTAGTCTATCGCGAATATATAGGAAGAAAATTTAGAAATTAAAAATAAAATCTACTATGGTTATCAAATAAAATAAAATTATAACAAAATAAACTCAAATTAATTTTTTATGGTCTGTTGTGGGATTTTATTTTTTTTCTAAGCTCAGGAACAATCCTATAATACACTCAGCACAGTTTAGGCAGATAGAAATTTTTGAGGGAAGAAGAGATTCGGAAATTTTAACCTGACAAATGTTGCAAGTAAGCCACAATTTTTGGCATGAAATTTTTCCCGTCAGTAGAATTGCCTCAACCACTGGTACCCAGATAAATTGCCGTGCCCTGTGCTTGATTCGAATCCACGTCCACAGAGAAGTAAATCTACAGATATGCGTCTCAGCCCGCTTGGCCACCCAGCTTGGTAAAGCCTTAATGAAGTTTTTACTTTACTCCAAAAGATTTTTTCAACATTCGATATTGGCCACTGTAGCCACTTTGTGTTACGGACGAGTCATATTGTTCTTTTACAGGTTTCATACCACTATTCTATTGAAATTTTCAAAGCACGAACAAATTCTCCTCGACATATCGTTCCATAATTTCATTTAAAATTCGGAGATACCAGTGCTGTCCTACCTCACCAATTATGTTGTAAAATTTTTCTAGGAAAAGCATTCTCACATCATTATGTTCCTTCCTTCCAAATTCAAACATTTTTTAGGCTTAAAAGTAGAATCAATCATCTTTCATCTGAAAGTTTGTTAGATAATAAGATATTATTTCAAGGTTTTAAGCATTTTTTACGATATTTTCTGCCAATACAAGCGTTTTCTTTACATTTTTTTATTAGAACTTTTATCTTGCAATCTCCTTTTTACCAACGATAAAAAATACGTCAAGGATTAAGCCAGTGCTCGTTGCAGGCATTTGCATTATCTGAATTGATTTTTTTTTTTCATTAGAGAAATGCTTATTGGCGTCTTATTAGTCAAAAAATAAAGAAAAACTTACTGGATCCCAATTTAGAGCCACGTTTGCTTTCGTAAAACAGTCAACAAGCAGCAAATACCCAAAAGATGCCAAATGAATTTGAAGAAAATTTTAATTCATTTTGTGAGCAATACTATATACAAAATCTTCTATTTTAGTAGGACAGCATTGCAATACGCAATACCAGAATAGAGTAATCACTAGAAACCATCAGGGATTGTAATAACTATGTGAGAGGGACTAAAACCTTTACTGGGTCGATTAAGCCATACAAACGTACTTTGATTTACCAACCCATTTTACATTCTCCTCCTTTGATGTAGTCCTTTTCCTGGTATTTGTAAGTGTGTGCTAGCCTAAAATACTGTACAGTAATCTTAAATATTTTGGACCTAAGCATAATATACTTTTAACAAATCCTAATTAACTCAACTTGACGATATCCAATCGATCGACACTACTTCCATCTATGAAGCAAACGACCAATTACTATGGGGGTTTAATTTTCCAAACCCCTCTTGCAAATTAATATAAACATACCTGGGGCGAGAATACAATGGCTACTATATAACTGCAAGTTTTTCAGTTTTGTTTGTTTTAAAAATAGCGTCCCACAGGAGTCAGTTCTTTACCCTTGCTCTTTTTAGTTTTCGTCAACGATTTGTCCTTAAAAATTAAAAATTTCAAGCTTTACCTACTCACCAATGAAATCCAGCAATATGTTTCTAGATGATTGAATTTAACTTGGTATACGTAACAACCAAGCTAATATTAGTGAAGTCGCTGCTGATAACTCTCATTATTGAGGGCTGCGAAATTTTTATACAATAATCTTTTTTGTTAGTTTTGAGTCCGCTGGAAACGACATTCAAATTGAAGAAATTTCTTAAAAATCTTAAAATGCTCTGCAAAGTATCAGCATACGTGGTTGAAATATTTCCGACAATCAAGTGAGATACCACAGCAGCTACAGTGATAAGAGGACACTTAACATACTTATCACCTCCCACTTTATCTCCACCGTCTTTTTCTAAACACAATTTTGCAAACATGTTTTTGGGCTAAAGATAAAACAAAATTTCCCAATCGCCATTATTTTGAGACTTCACAAATGCGATAAAACCGTCTTTGCTCGACTCTGTAATAAATAGGAGTAGTTTGTTTCTCACCGAGTAATCATGCACGCAAATAAATCACGATAAAGTCAATTTATTGCGCATCACTCCACCGAATGGAATAAACCCAAAAAATTGTCAGCTGGTTTCCTCGAAGGGACTCGGATTTGCCTGCGGTGTGAGAAAAAATCTCCTCTCCGGTGTCATCTTTGCATAATTTAAGACGAGAAAGTTTTGCATATGCCGAAAGGTGAATATGCAAATTTGGGAATTTCTTTAGAACCCTTTCAACTTTAAGAGGCAACTATAAAAATTTCTCCAGTTCTCCAGTGATCATTCAAATGACGTAGAAAAGAAGATCACACGGAGACGTCACAACTACTTTCATTTTCGATATGCAAATTACTTTTGTGCACAAATGCAACTCGAAGATTTGAAAAACGCCCTTCTTCCTTGTATGCAAATTATTTGTCTGTTCCGTTTCGCCAGGTACTTGTGTATCGTGGGAAATGTTTTCTACTACTCATTTTTGGCAGTTAAGGGTTGATCCTTTGCAATCGGAATTTTGATCGTGTTTATTTGCATATTTAGTAGTAATCGATTTTTTATTTCTTTAACTGGAAAATTCTATGACCTTTTTCTCTGCACGTATGCCTAACACGTATTTGATCAGGTGAGGTAATCAAGGATCTTCTTTACATGCAAATCTTCTGGGGTTCCAAGTAATGTGTCTGGACCATCAGAAAGAATTATTGCAATATTATGCCTACATTGTTGATTGTTGAGGTACAGTTACGTTAAATCAGTTCGTTCATTTTGTCATATTTGTGTTCGGAGTTTTTTTCAATTTATTCCTTACTGATTCCTTTTTCTACCTCGGAGCACATTTTAATTTTAGCAATTCAGATTACATAGAGTATTGGCGCAATGACAGTGTTGTAACGTATGAATCCAGAAGAGATTTGCACTCTATTTGTGGTGGAATTATTACATCTTTTCGGAGCTTCTAACGTAGATAACTTTATAAAGTTTGGAAAACTGAGACTGAACAATCTTGCTATTACTTTTTCTGGAGGGTAAATGGAAACATGAAAATCTCTGGATGCGACAGTTTGAAGACGTGAACAGAAACCTTCATGTATTGCATATCGTCCACTTGCGGGGATGTCTGGGGAATTGTAGTCTTTGGCTAGACATATTCGTAGAAGGTTCCCAAAATCCTACGAAGTTTGTCGTAGCTGCCATGAATAAATAGATTTAATGGTTAGTGAGGCTTCGGTTTTGAAGCACACCAGCTTTCCATCGGTGGTTTTTGGATAGTGAACGAAACCTTCTATGGTTTGAACAAAACCTCTCCAGGGTTAGGCAAACGTTATAATGGGTTGGTAAAATTTCTTTTGGGATAGTAAAACTAGGTGAGGGTTGGGAAAAGCTGAGTAAAATAAAAAGGGTCGTGCTTTCTGTAGGCTCTTTCTGGCTAGTGGGAAAAACTTGTTAAGAGTTCAAATTGAAATATATTTTTCAGGGTTAAGTACAATAAAAATGCAAGTCTTTTGTTAGTATTAAAAATTTGTTGGATATTACAATAATAAGTTAAATAATTACAATTTCTTACACCAAATACATTTTACTTAATACCTAACCTGAAAACCAACTACTAAAATGAATGAGTAACATATAACACTTTATAAGATGCGCTAACGCCTCAAAAGACTCGCTTTAAAATGCTAAGCACTGCGATTTCATTAACAAATCATTACGAACACATAACAAAGAGTAATGGGCCCTGGGTAGATCCCTGAGGAACACTGCAAATAATAAACAGGAATATACCCTATCTCGCTGTAATCCTTTGGTCTGACTCGATAGAGCTCAGACATTGAAAATTACAATGTTATGGGTGTATTGGTTTCGGAGGCGACGGTGGTTTTTTCTGTTTCACTAAACCCACCCCTTACCACCATGCTAGCCAGCAATCATACCGCCCTCTGTATGCTCCTCTGAAGGGGGCTGGGCTGGTTTTGGAATTCCTGGAACCATAGATTCTCGTCTCTTATTAGGTTGAGGTCCATGGTAGATCCTTTTAGGAATTAGGGTCCTTTCAGGCTTCCGCCAGCCTCTTATTAGGTTTAGCGTGGAGTCTGGAAGACATTCCAGTGCGTCCGTGGAATTGTAAGAGCTGACTCAGTCTAGAGCATTAGCCTGGCTTGACTCTCAATTCTGGACCTGGATAAAATCAGCTATACAATGGAAAAGATCTTGGCCTATAGCAATAAAAGACTATTATATTCTTTAATTATATATTAAGGGAACAGAGTAGGACCCCAAGAGTAGCAATAGCTGGTGGTAACGATGGTAATGATGGATGTTATTCTATTCAAGGACTGCTCTAAGGCTTCACGTCAAAAATATCGGAAATTTGTCTTTTAATTATCGTGGCTCTTCTGGCAAAAGTTTCCTAGAAGTCCTTATGTGTACTGCAAGGAACAAAATAATGTTAGTTATAGTCGACCAACTTCACGACATTTTCGCCAATGACGAAAAGACAACTATGAGACTTTTAGACACGACAACAAATGGATGTCTGATGATGGATACTGAATGCGGCAAAACCGATTGTGATTATGAAGTAAAAACCATAAGTGCCTAATCAAAGTGTGGAATATATCTCTTAATTCACATACGTAAAACCCTATTTTATGCCCTATTAATAACCAAATCTTCCAGAATATTCCCGAAAAGTAATTGAGCGTAAAATTCAAATTCAGGCAAATTAACCTTGGCGATAACTACTTCTAAAGCACCAAAACTCTCGCATAGGACTTTTATGTTTTTACATTTTTCCCATTCAGTGATTTTCTGTGGTTTCGCATAATTTATCCAGCAAAACATAAAGTTACCTGCCCCGCCTAATATATGCCGTCCACTCACTTCCAACGACCAAAATTTCACCTTCTGATTTGTAAAAAATTGCAGTTATTCGGTTGGCGAACTCATTGTGTAAGTGTTTCGAGTTTCGATGCATTTGGGTGGCTCCACAGATGAGATAAAACTCGCACTTTCTCTCAGATAAATTTAAATTAACATCACATGGGGAAAATACATCCAAAAATTGATTTTATTTATCTAATCTCGACGAAAAAAAAATGTGAGTGGATGGATGAATTTTGACATTCACGTGCTAAGGAGGGGTTGAACTAGTGATTTGCATCAACCACCATTTGCACTACTGCGATTGAGGAAGGGGTGCTACCCTAGGATTCATATGAATTTGGTGGCTTTCTTTGCGAAAATGGCAACCGTCCCTTTCATATCGCATCTTTTAAGAGGGATGACATCTTGCAAAAGATGTTAGGCAAACTTATTTCGTTTGAAGTTCATTGGGCGCTTGATTCCCTTGGGCCGCGTGTACAAAGGTGTGATTCTGTTTAGGGGTGGAAAAATGGAAGTAGATATACTTAGGAAAATGAAGCCTTATATGGTTGTTTGTATGGCAGGAAAGTGAAAGTGAAAAATTGGATTGAGTTAAATTTTCTTCACGATTACGTTGCACCCAAGTGCTCTGTACCTACGTTTTTTGTTTTTCTGATTAATGCTGATATTGACGTAATAACTGAAATATTCAACGAATTTAGAAAAGATTTGTATCCAATTTAAATGGTTAATAATCCTGTTATCCCTCATTTTAGTTTGACCTAGACGTTGATAATTTTTCTAAGTTGAAAACATAATTTACAACGTGCGCTACTTTGAAAAAAGGCAAAAAGAATGGTGGTAGATTTTTGAAACAAACGAAAACTTCCTGAATTTTAAGATTTTCGACAAAAGGATGTAGAAAGGATATATTTTAATACTGATTGTAAGGATGGAATTCATATATTTCTCTTTTTTTAAATATCCATGAAGAAATTTGATATTTTTAACTCATTTAAGGGAACGTGAGGTGTAGTGGTTCCGGTTTTTTCGGAGGCTTCTGCAGGCGAAGTGGTTTGGTCTTAAGGCCAAACTAAGTTATGAAAATCAGGCGGTATCTTAGTTTTTCCAGCATGTTTTTTATTCATTAATAAATGCATGTATTCATAGGAGAAGAAACCACTTTGAAGCCAACAGATTATTTCTCGACTTCGTGCAGAAACATGGTACCCTCAGGGTGACTTCTACGCGGCGACGGACAATCCCTTTCCATCCCTGAGGTGATTTCAATTGGAATCTTTGCGATGAAAATGAAGGTCATTAACTTTAAAAAAGCTGAGGTTAGTCGGAAACAGACCAACAAAGTGTGGTAGGTAGCGAGAATTGTAGAACAGCAAAGAAAGAGGACAGTGGACTTCCAGATTGCTGTTACGTATCAGACCGTGGATAGGCAAAAAACGCGGTGAAGTTAATTACCACCTCACGCAGTTCCTATACAGATACGGGTGCTTTCGGTTCTACCCCCATAAGGTTGGTAGGTCCTACTGATCGCAGTGTTTTTGGATGCAGCTGTTAGGCTTTGGAAGCAGTCATGGAGTAGGAGCTAGTTATTGGGGTATACCTTAGCGCAAAGAACCAGGAGGCCACGAGAGGCACCACAGTGGGTAGCTGTATAAAAAAGCGCAGCCCGAAGTAATGCGATAAGCGTTCTGGGCTGTTGTCCTTATAGATCGGAAGGAAAGGCTTTAGTCGGCAGTCTTTGATGGGTGTCCGAAAATTTGTCCCTAAATTTAATTTCTTCTGGTTCCTAAAGAAGCAAAAATTTAAAAATATTGTCGTAATTAGGAGCTTGTATTCACATTCCGAAACAAGTCGAGAAAACTACAACCAACAACACGACCAACGGTTTATAATGCTAGCCATCTAAAACACAGTAGCTTCAACATAAAGCAGTTTCACGAAAACTTGTGCTCCAATTCCATTAGGGTATAATAGTGATAACTTCCAAAACTTCCCAGTAGTTTTATCTATCCAAACCATAAAATAAATCGTTGAAACTTTACGGTTTTCAACAATTTTTCTGCTCAATTGCTCAATTATGCATGGTCCTTCGAGCCGGATAAGCTTAATGAAATTGAAGACAATTTTTAAGGAAGAATTGTATGCGAAAGGAAGAAATATACATGCCTTATATCAAATTGAAGGGATACCAATAGAAATTCTAAATTACGTAAGAACAATGCGTGTTAATTACAGATTTTTTTCGAGAAATTTGGGTATATATGTGAAAAGAATGTGAAAA
>QYTT01087436.1:0-18320 GCA_006980735.1 Dasypogon diadema | reverse complement strand
TGCACTAATTTGGCGGTTATCAATGCAGACTGGGAAGACGAGTACTGCAGCAATGAGTGTGTGATCACACACTGCCGGAACGTCTTCGCACAGTGGGTGCAGGCTAACTCCATGCACCCAGAAGCCTACACGAGTTAAGGTAGTTTAAGGGCTTTAATTTAAACATATTTGTTTCCTAAATCTAAATTTAAGTGATAATAAATATGGAGTTTTACCTATTTCCGCCACTCATGTTTTTCTTTCACACTTGTTGCGCAGTATTTCATTTTAATCAAATATTTTTAAAACCCACGAGAGAAGAGGAAGGTTTCCTGCTTCAGCCTTTTCGTCACATTCGTCGAAGACACGGATAAATTGCCGAAACCTTGTTGTTTCTTGTGAAGCAACAACAAAAAAAACATGATAGGGGTGTGTTATACCGTAAAACAGAACATTTGTTTTTTTCTATATTTTATATAATCGATTTTTTTCGAAATGTATATATTTTGTATAAAACAACTACGATATTGAATTTCAAGACTCCAGGCCATAAAGTGGTACATGACGGGGGAGGCCCGCAAATCAATAAAAGAAGAAGAAATGGAAGAATTTGCGAGAGAACTTAATTTGGAAATTCAACCGTTTAGAATTTCCACTAGCAAAAGAAAAGTGTAGGAACCTAAAACGTATTATTGTATTATAATTTCTTATACAATATTTTTAGAATATCTCGCAACATTTTTGAAGCGGTTTTAAAAAGTTAAATTCAAGTCGAACTGCCAGGCCTACACGACGCCACACCCCCAAAAAAAGATGAATAGTGAAAATATAGATTTATTGTCATTCTTATTTAAATAGTTTAACTTTTTGTTGGTACTTGGTGGAAATTTATACCTTTAAAGTGCATCTTTGAAGTCGAGAAAAACACATCTGTTCAATTCTATAATTTATTATAATTTTCACGAAGCGTTTTGCCCTATTTGGGAATTATCGAATTAATGGCCAGACTGCTACTTTTTCACTTCAATGTAAAATTTACTATATTTTCGACTATTATAGAAAATTGTAAAGTACTACTGGCGCTTTCACTCTCCCTTAGCAATAACAATCAATTATTCGGTATAATTGTACCCAAGACTAATGTCCTTTGCGTAATTAAATAAAGGAAAATACAGTAATAAAAATTTGAAATGCTCAATTCAAACAAAAAGGGAATATAATGCCAAATAGACAAAATGAAGGCAAAATTTACCTACCTAAGTTAGTCGAGATTGGCTGTCTAGCCATATAATCCATATTTAAATATTAATAACGTAGAAAGTTGAGGTGAAATTCATTTCGAGGAACACTTGCAAAATGCCCAACAGGAGTCCATAATACTTTTTTGGTTAAGGTCAGGGGACTGCCCTGCCCTACACACAGCACAGCTTAAGCGGAAGAAAATTAGAGAAGAGGAGAGATTGGGACTTTCAACCTGACAAATATTACACCAGTGAGCCACAATTTTTCGCATGAAATTTTTACTGTACAACATCCCAGTGGCTTCGCAAGTACAATCCTTGTCAATAGAATTGACTCAACCACTGGTACCCAGATAAATATCAACGCGCCCTTTACAGGATTCAAACCCACACCCATAGAGGAGAAAGTCTGCAGACGTGCGCCTCCGCCCGTTTGGCTACCGGCGTAGCATTGATGTCACCGTGGGGCGTGGACTATTCTAGCAAAATCTTTACAACTTTTCCGTTTGAATCTACACGTCTTTACATGTGAATAAAACTTCAGTATTTGTCAACGATTGCGCAACAAGAGCCTATATCTAGATCTATTCGCTACTAATATAGGATACCTACGCAAAAACAGTTGTTTTCATAACTTTTGTCTGTCTGTCTGTCTGTTTGCCCGGGATATACTCAAAAAAGGCTGAACTCATAAAGATGCAATTTTGGCAGGGTTGCACTTTGCTTCATCTCGATAGCTGCACGGATACCGGACAAATCGATGTAAACGATATTTATCCAAGGGACATAAGGTTAAAATTCGTATTTCACAGTTGGCAACGCGAGCCAAGCTGATGTCTGTTGCTTACTTTCATTTTCTGCTGGTACTAATAGTAGTCTTGTCGATTTGTGCAGCCACCAGTCCTAGAAAAATGAAATTTGGAGAATAGGTCCCTTTTATAACGCGAGAAATGGTTTATGGAAATTCCACGTGTCAAAATATTTTTGCAGTTAAAATCATTCGGTCCAGACTATCCATATGGGAGACATGAACTTTGAAGGATATATTTCTTACGAAACGCAGGCACCCACATAGAGTTTTTACAATTTCCATCCATAAGGGGATGAAAAGATGTAAATATGTTTTTGCTCTAGCCATTTTTTCGATCTTATGCTTAAAGTGGGATAGGGATGGTGACTATCCTGAATTGGATGGGAAGATTATTAGCCCAACAGTGGTGGTAACCGTTGAAGACTTGATTGCCAGAATATATTTTGACATTGTCCACATTCGGGATAAGCCTATGAAATGGTTATGCAAGCATGCTAAAAATGACCAAGCTACCGCTATTAATGATGTGTTATTGAAGTCGTTTGAACCTACCAATCCATAAACTTATCTTGAGATTGTGTACTTCAGTGATGTCGCTGTGGAATCTGCAGCCACAGACATTTTCTAATGATATTAGGCTGAAATTGAAAGCTCTGGATCGCAGTGATATCGGGACCACAATTTTGACGAAATATTCTGTAGTAGGAGTCTGTATTTTTACCATGCATACCCTTGATACCATTTGATTTTCCTGTTGAGTTTAGGGAAGTTCAGGACGATTACCATAAATATGTCTCACGGACAGATGCTAAAGTTTGACGGGATCGACTTGAGGGAGGGCTCCTTCTTACTTGGATAGTTTTACGTAGTTCAAAATCTCACCCAGCAGCCTGTTGATCCTGGTACTATAGAAGAAAAAGTTCATAAGATACTTTAGACCGATTATGAGGATTACCGAATGTAAACTTTTAATTATATTATTAGTGTTAGAGATTTACAAACATATTTCGAACCCACGTCCATCGACGAAGTCGAAGTTGCGGACAACAGCTAGTTTCATATAAAAGACATTGCTAGACGATCACAACTTTTACCTGGGTGTCAATTCAAAAATCTTTTCGGTTATACTGGACACCCGATGGTTTGAGATGCTAATCCTTTAAGTGGTGATTTCTGGGCTCATTCCTAGAAAAAAATTGGATAAAAGGGAAGAGGGGTCCATCTGCCATACCCACTGACCCACTGAGATGTGGCGTCATCGGAACCATAGGACGTACGGAAACCTAATTGGTCTTTTTTCACAGGTAATTGATTGGGCTTTATTTAGGTATCAACTTCATTCATGTGGATGTTTCCGCTCAACGAACATTTTTCATATAGTTTGAAGTTTTGCTTGAAATGTATTCCTGAATCATCATCTGCTCCACAAGAAATATGCTGCGGGCACTAAATTGAAAAATTAGGAAAACGGAAAGAGAAGTTCTCCAAAAATACTTTTAATATCAGAAATCTAATTGTACACTTTAAAAAATATTCTCTGTGAGATCTTAAAAGTCTAGACGTTCATTTTGAGTGGAATTGGGAAACGCACGTACTAAAAAAAGTCAAATCCGGTAAACTCTATAAAAATTTAAGTACAGTTCCAATAAAAATGTCAATAGGGAGGAACAACGGAATGTGTTTGATAGTAAACAACTTTAGCAATTTAAAACTACAAATATAAAAATGGCTAGAAGTCTTTGATCCTTAAATCCTATTTTTCGTTGACCCCGTCTTGATATCGAACAACTTCCGCACAAAGTACACCTGTGGAAGATTTGCTAATTAATCCCAGATTGCATGACACCAAAGGAGTGTACTCACCTGCACAGAGCACGTTATTAGAATCACTAATATCTGAGCAATTGAGAATTTCTGCACGTAGGAATTATTGTCCAAGAGCAAAGCGTAGTCTCTGGCTTCTCGGCTTTTACTAAAGGACTGATAGGACAGCATCTCGTTTATGTTGCGTTCTACTGTTCCAATGGAAGTCTAAAGTGGGATGAGACGAGAGTTACCTCATGCAGCGGGGGTCACAACACACACGTTGGTAACTTACTGTGAAATTTTGGATATTCAACTGAAGCTCTTCAATTTCCTTAGCATATTGATCCCAGGCGTCATATTTCACTACAGTTATGTAAAGGTTAACTAGTTTCCCTGCAAATCTTGAGAACTGATTGTCGATGCATATAGAGTAGTACCCGCCAGTGCTGCTTTGTTCCGTGTAGTCAGCAGATGCTTGCCACTGGTAGGGGCGAACTATTTGGCCACTTGGATTTCGAACAGCGAATCCAGCCATTCCATCACCACCTCTAACCACCTGAAATGACAACCAACCTGAAATACGATATTTCTTAAATTCTGTGGAATTTTCAAGGATTCTTGAGCCCTTATAAGAAATAAGGACGACATTAGTCTGCGCTCTCTACTTTTCCTGAAAATCGCCTCATAGACTGACCTGCAGATAACAAGTGCAAGTGAAAGTTGGTTTGAAGAAAGTAAGAAGTTTCGAGGGCACAGCACCGTAAAAACTCCTCCTTATTGAACTTACTTCCTAGCTTACTTTTATAACAAATTCTTCGTTACAGAAGCTACGATTTCCCTACTTACACTGAAGGCAACGTAGAAGGTAGCACCGGGCTGCACATATTGGTTGTAGCAATCCTCCTTTCCAGCATCTATGTGGACTTTGTAGTCCATAGCCACAGCAGGCAGATTCTCATACCATGGCTTATATGTTTCCCCGGACACGGTGTTGGCGTACAAGCAGGAAAACACGAAAAATCCTGCGAACAGAACGAGTGCATGCCACGTTAGTCTTCCCATTTTGCCTCTGTCACCTGTCATTTACAATGCCACCTATTTAAACCTGTCATTTACAATGCCTTCTATTTAAACCTTACAATTGTAATTTCTACACGCACACATTCAAATAATTGGGAAGAATTTTTAATGCCACATTTTTCTTTTAAATATCTTTGAGCAGAACTGTGGTACAGTAAGGTGGAAAAGTTTGATGTGTTCAAAAAAGTTGAGCTGTAAAAAGACATCCGCGTCAACAACAGGAATTTATCGTGATATTTTGGAATAATTATGTCACGAGCTCAATAGTGGGTTATTGACATATTCGTTATTTAAACAAAAATCCATTATGTAATATTGGGCAGCGTCTTGCTTAAAAATTAATCTGTAATGCCTGAATGCGATTCTGCAGAGAATCAGCTATTTATCTATGCCAGTAATCTTTATGCAAGAAAGATAGTTATAAACGTTGACTTTCATTCTCAAGGTGCGTTCAGTGACTTTCATTCTCAATCTACCGATTCTCGGTTAACTACCACTGGTTTTACACAAATTGTCTGACCTTTCCAAAGATCCAAATTGTAAGAGTTAACGTGCAGCTTGAGACAAACATGAGAAATCTGGAAACGAAATCGGTTAATAATTGTCCTTTAAGGCTTGCTTATACAGGGTAACTGGTTATTATATGTCACGATCCCGTTAAAGGGTTGTAGGAGAGGTCATTAGCTATGAAATGACCCCTAAGTAGTACACCACAAAAGTGAACCGTTATCGAGATTTTTTTATTCTGTTATTTTTTTGAAAAAGCAAGAATAGGCAGCGTTAAAAATTAATGAAGAAAACAAATGCTTGTAATAATCAGCAATAAAAAAAGAAAATCGTCGAAAATTTTTAAATAAGGCCTCCGAATCTCTACAAGTTTTAAATTTTTATAAAATCCACTAAGCTATTTAGTCCGCGGAACATTTTAAAACTTTCTACGCATTATTAGCTATCCAACAAGATACAAAAATGCGCAATAATTAGAAAAACTTCTGAACAAAGTTAACTAATTACGAACAAGAAAAATCGTCATATTATTGCGCAGTGAAGTACATATAATGGGTTTGAATTTATTTTTATAATGAGGAACTTAACGATAACCCGCTACTCAAAAATGTGGCTCGCCCATTTCATCAAAAAAAATAATTTTTAAATGTAGAAATGTACCACGTATGCCAAGGAAAAAAGATTTAACAACAAAAATAACTCTTTCTAAAAACCTTCAAAAGTAAACTCTCGACTACTGTTTCGAGGAAATGTCGGTGGAAATGTTACCGACTATTAGTGGAGGTAAATTTCAGCTTAATTTTTGTTATTTAGAAAGTTACAATGAAATGAAACTGCGTTTTGTTTCTTATAAATGTCGTAGCAAGTGCAGGCATCCATTTATTATAATTGAAAACAAATATGTATATTAAATTATTTGTTAATCGCGAAAAGGTAGCACGACTGTGTTTGCAATTGCATTTATCTTAAATGAATGATGATAATTATGTTAATTTTGGAAAAGAATATATCCACCTGTATTTTTAACTATTTTCTGTGTTGCAATTGAGGCCGCAAGTTTAGAAACGTTACATAAAGAACCCAAACCGATCTAAATGCATTAACTAGTGATTACAAATACCAATTGCGTTAACAACTCGGTGACGGCAAAGTGCTCTTTGAATTATTCAAGTTTTAGTTGTTCTTTCAGTGGCAGTGTTCCTCTGCTGGCCACAGAATAATGCATGCTAAAAGCCTTTCGGCGTTGAATTAATCTATACAATTCATCAGTTCTAATTTGGGTATTTACCTTCATTTGCTTAGTCAAAATTTGTTTAGGTAGCACACGAAATGCAAAAACTGTAAAGTTGCCAGATTACTACTGCGAAATCGGGAACATGTAACCGAGAGGCACTGCCTGAACTAGTGATTATGTCAAAAACTCTAGAAACACTTTGTTTTACTTAACGATTCCAACTGAATATTACACTTCTTAAAACGAGTATTTAGTAAACGTAACATCCTCACCTTTGTTAACAATTTCTGTAAATCATAATCTGTTTCAGTTTGCTGAACTTTTAGGAAGTGTGACTTGCGCACTGAAGATCGCACGCATTTTTCCAAATTTTAATATGCAAATTGTGTTAGATAAGAAATTTATTTATAACAAAACATGTACATCATGTATTAACTTGGAAATGTTGTGTATTCAACAGCAGTGCTCCATTCCAATTCCTCTAAGATGACGAACGCAAATACTTACATATATTTGTGATAAGCAGTTCAAACTACTTCAGGGTCCGGTCGTAGCTTACGGAATTTCTAGGAAGTTAGCACTCCTAAACTGCGCATATGACTTCCACTAGACATTAAGATTGTCACTGTACCTCTCAACACTGTCATCTAGGACACCAGCGCCTCAACTTCATCATTCAAAGTGACTAAACAAATTCGAGGTAGGATGTTCAGAAATCATAAATTTAATAAATAATGCCTAACATTTATTAACTTATACCCATGAGCAATACAATATATTCCTGATACAAAGTCTTTTCTTTAATTAAAACAAAAGCTAAAAGTAATGTGAATCTACACAACAGCAAAAGTAGTGTAAGCTTGCGTAGTTTAGCTGCATGTTGTACGGAATGTGCTAGCAAAAGAGCGGTGGAGAACTAAAGGTTATTTGAAGTGATGCCATGCATGAACATCACAGCGTTTGCTCCTCCAGGTCTTAGACTCACTAAAAGCTAAACAATTCGCGCCGCTCGCGCACAACTTTTTCAATAATGCCTACAGTTCTCAAGATCAATCCAATACAAATTCTTCCGCAATACTTGCAAATCACTTTATATTTTTATTTTTACACTTTTAATTTATAAGAATTTAACCTCACAATCAGATTTAGATAAATAATGAAATTTAAAAAATGAAAGGGTGCGCAAACCGTTAAGTGGCAACCACTAAAAGTACAGATCGTTACCAAGCAGTCTGTTTGAGAGTCGTCAGGAAATTACCCCAACTTGATAGTTTGTTAGTAGTCGTAATTTATTTCGTTTCGGAGAATTGCAGCAGTTTACAACCCAATTGGAGGTTGTGTATGAATGCAGAAAACTAATAATCAAAAATAAAGAAGTAAATTCCTGAACCGACATCCCAAACAGACTCCGGGGGGCTACGATATTAGGAAAAGACTCTAGATACATGCTAGGCAAACAACAGCCATCCAATGCACAGCACTGCTAGATACAAGAAGAGTTTCGAGAGTTGCTGCTCATCCTCATATTGAGTGGTGCCGCGAGGCGCTGCTGAAGAGTACACTTTTTTTACAGGCTTTTGTCCATTTTAGCAAATACTTACAAGCCGCTGGCCTCTGCTCTCCAAAATTGAATGATGAAGCGAAGTAGCCAAAGGGAAAAGCTCCAATTCCAAAAGACATATGAAAGCCTCCGTCTCCGAAACCAAATCCTTGAAAGCCGGGAGCTTGTTCAGGTTCTGTTCGTTGTCCAGCTGGACGTGGTGGGACCTTATTTCTGAACAAAAGACGTTTTTTTTTTTAAAAAGAAAAGAAATGCCGGCATTTCATCTCACCTTGGATCTTCCTGTTTTGTACTCCCTCGTCCATAAAGTGGTATGACTTTTTCTTTGCTGATCGCAGCCTTACAAACTGGACACAATTTCCGGTTAGGTCGCGTTTCAAGCCATTGGTGCAGACATGGCCAGCAAAATAGGTGGCCGCACATACTGACTACAGCATCCTTAGCGGTATCTAGGCATATATTACATTCAAACATGGAATCGTCTTTCTTGTCGTCATCTTTTTCCTTTTTCGTGTCTGATTCGGGAGCACTCTTGTCGTCTGGTTTTGGTGGTGTCGCATTTGGTTCCCCACTACTATTAAGTGGCGGTTGCTGGGGAGGTTCAGCAGTCGTTGTTTGATGTATCGGGGCTTCAGTCGACATTTTTCGGTACTAAATTCTGCAACATTTAACACATAATTGTCGGTTAGTTGGAGAATATACAACTAGGGAAATATACTATTTATGAGAATGGACACGAAAGGCAAACAAAGGTGCTCTAATTTTTGTGTAGTGTAGAAAATAAATGCTGCTTTGCATTTTTCGGAACATTGGGCATCACGTGTTTTGCAATTCATTACTTCTGCTTTTCCGAATATATTTCAGCAATGGAGGCCACTTCAAATTTGTGGCGACCACAATGAATTTGCAATAACTGGCCATCCTCCAGCTTTGTGCCGTCACTTCATAAATAATAAGTAAAATTTGAAACATTCTCGAGGGTTTCGTCCTTGAATGACGAAAGTGTTTAGCATCCGATCGCTACCTTTGAACATTTCCGAATTAATTTGCAAAAACGAGTTTGCTTATCACTGAATTTGCCAATGAGCGGAACACTGGGAAACTAGTAATTCACCTTCAGACTTTATTTATGTGAACCCCGGGCCCTAGCTGCTAAGAACTTCCCAAGCTAAGTTAATAGAAAGGCTGAGGCAACACTCAACTCGCGTTAACAAATGCACGGCAGGGAAGTGGCAGGCAGAATAGTACGTGTGGCGTTATCGTACTACTAGCATTATTTACGCATTTCCCAAAGAACTTGGTGATAAGGCGAAGTTTAATTTTCCTGATGAAGACGAAAACAAACACTCAACACCTGTGAACTAGCAACGTCAAGAATTGTAGGGCTTCCAATTTACACCTAGAAGGCAATTGAATCACTTCAAACAAATGTACTCACTAGGCGTCACTAAACAGCTTTTGAATTTTACGCTAATAAAAAGTATTTCTTGACCAATTTCCGTGTATTTTTAGAGGACAAATCTAGAAAATGAGCAAATTAATTCGTACTGAAAACCGTGTACAGTTCGGTTCGTCACGTCTTGTTCTCTTCGCGTAGCTTATCTCTTTTAGATTTGACATTTTTTTGTTAAATGGCCGACAACTTTTAAGAAAAAAAATCACGACTTGGGCTTGTTTACAAAAGTTCTGGCATTTACCTGTTTTTTGAGGTGTTTTCAATTTTATTTCTTTGCAGAACTCGACCAGAGAGAGAGACATAATTTATGATAGTCCTACTTGGATAAAACAAAATACTCGATTTTCGTATGTAAATCTAGTGAAGTGCAGTGTTTTTCGATTTCACTAAAGTTGCGGTGACAGTAGTTTTGGCGGGAGCGATTTTAAGACGGAACACATATCGTAAAAATGAAAGAAGTAATGAAAAAGGAATCTTATGATCCCAGCACCCTGCGGGATCTTCTGCCTGTGTATTATAAACGACTATTCCCGCATCTTCATTTTTATAGATGGCTATCTTACGGCAATTGTGAGTACAGTAGTGATGAACTCCTCTCTCGATTTACCTTCATCCGAATTAACGTTATTGATTCTGAAATTTATATTTCCAGCCGAAGACGCAATATTTTGTAACCGTGAAATATCCTTCACACTCATAGACGACATCTACATACGATATTTGTCGTTTGAGAACCAGAATGAAATGGAGAGAGAAATTTGCAGCCGTGTCCCTTTCAAAATCGACATTGGAGCTGTTATGTCTGTCAGGTAATGTAGAAGTAAGCTAACATATATTGTAATGTAAAGCTTGGCATCTTAACGATAGAAAACGGAAAATCTCATATTAGGCAGCGTACTAGCAGTCGCTGTTAAGATATCACCCGTTCTGAATGTGATTATACTTTTCACCCACTACTGATATGCCTTAAAGTTGCATTACTTCAAAACCCGCAGTCCAGTATATAAGCCATGGAGCCAAAAAAGTTAAACCTCATATAATTCCAAGTCATGAACTGCGATAATGTTTAGGTACGCCCGATCACTTTCTTCTACCTTAAAGCGTTCATAAAACACAGTTCTCGTGCAATCGCAAATTCACTGTTGCAAGAAAGGCATTTAAATTTAAATACGTGTAAAGTTTACACAGCCTTGACGACGTATCTGTTGGGAACGGAAAATGTTCTGAAATCCTTGTATTTGTGTCGAAAATCAGCAGTGGATACGACGATATCGCTGATAATCATATAATTTGTATCACTACGTTGACCCTTATGGCTAATATTCTTCTTTTTTGTTTAACGAGAAGAAATCTTAACCAAATTCCATGAACGCGTAAAGCAGGGCATGAACATGGCCCAGTGTTTTACATAAGTTGGAAAATCATCACTGGTTAAATTAATCTGCAGCACGTTTTGGTCTCGTTATTCCAGGCGAGTGCTTCCGAACTCATTTTCTCACTTTTAATCCAATACTCATGCAACCCAAGCCTTTTCCATGTCACCAAATCATACAAAGCTTATTAGATTTTGTGCACCCTATAATCTTGAAATATTTGAAAATCTTAAATAGTTCCCTACTATTACTATATCCACAGAAAAAGTTGTAAAGAAATATTGAAAAGTCTCTTAAAAACATTTTTCTGGGACAAAAGGCAATTTCGAACCGCAGAAAACATACCGGGTGGAACGAAAGCCTATGAAAAATAATAAAAACATTCTCTGCAGTATTTTTGTTTCAATTGGAACAAAATGTTTCGTATTATTTCGTTCTTTTCGGATTTTTTATTCAAATAAAAAAATCGATTAAGTAATTATAATTAAATGAAACACAGACGCACAACCAAGAACACAAAAATTACATAAAAGTGAACCCAGTTTCTGTTAATAAATTTATATTGTTGCCAACCGAATCTCTTGTCGAATCTCTATAAGAAAACTTTATGGCTAAATTTACATAATGGCTTTGAAATTTGTGGGGTGAGTTAATATGAAAAATACCTTCACTAGTCAATTCTTTTTGATATAATTTATTTCTGAAATCATCACATCACATTTTCCTCATCGAGCACGAAATGTTTGGGTATTGTTAAAACAAAATCGATTTTACCAGGAAATTGTTTAGCTCGCCTGTAAATCAACGTAAAACTTGAATAAAAATAATAAATTTTCTGATACAAAAAAAAATTCCTGACAAAGGAACAAAATGCCCAAAGGAACGAAATTTTTTGTACCGAAAGTAAAGTTTTATCTGTTCTACTTTGTATCTTTTTTGAAGGTAGTGTCTAAGCTCAGGGGACAACCCTATGATGCACACAGCATAGCTTAGGCGGAGGGAAATTAGGGAAAAAAGACACAAGAACAGACTGAGAAATTTTAACCTGACAAATGTTGCATGTAAGCCACAAATTGGCACGAAATTTTTACTGTATAAATCCCGGTGGTTTTGCAAGCACAATTCTCGCCTGTTAGAACGGAACGTTTTAAATTACTTTCTTCTTGGCTGGAACGAAATAAAAGAATGTGAGAACACCATATATTGATTAATGCAAGAATTACTAATATACATTTATTTTTTATTGCGAATTTATTATTTATATTAAAATATTCGATCAACCCTTTGCGGAGAGCATCCCAAGCATTTTACAGATCTAGGCATAGGTCTGCGTTTGAATTAGGTATTGGGTGTGTATCTGATAGTATTGGTACTGGAAAAATTATACCAGGATTTTGTATTCTGTAGTCTCAATATTTTACTTTTCGAGGACCGGTGGCTGAGATTGGCCACTAACATGTCAGTCAGTAGATTACTACAGAGCCCAATCAAACGCACAAATCGACAACACTATTATTATCAGCAACAGAATATGAAAGTAAACAACCGACATAAACGATAGACAAATTTTTCTGATATAGTGATATGCAGAAGATTCACGTAAAATTCGAATTTCAGCCTTATGTTCCTTGGAAATGTATCGTTTTCGCCGATTTCTCCGAAACCCGTATAGGTACGCTGTAATCCTGCATTAGTTGCATCTTAATGATTTCGGCCGTTTTCGGCCGTATTACGGACAAACAGACATACAAAATTTCTAAAAACAGCCTTTTATGTGTGGGTATTCTCTATAGTAGCGAACATACTTTTAGACTTTTGTTGCGAAATGTAAAATTCAAAGTGAAAAGTTTTAAAGTTTTTGGTAGAATAGGCCTACGATGGCATGAATGCTAGGAATGTAGCTAGGAAAAATGTTATGAACTCAATAGTAGTAACTGCTCAGTACCATGGTGCGTGTTCCCTGTCACGCGTGCGGCGGATTATTATGTGTTGGAAACTTCTTAATGCTTCTCGGCTTCTATGCAACGATATGGGATAAAACAAAACGGAAGTTACTTTCCGATACCTTGAGTCCAGCCGTTTTCAAGACAACCTTTTTCAAACCAGCAAATAGACAAAATCCTTGCAAGTTGTGTATTTCGTCTTGGAATCGGGTATTGTATCACTCTTTTCAATATTATGTAAAATAAATACATTAGAAGTAACAAGAAGTAATCATCACTCACAGACGATTTAAATTCAGTCGCTTGTTAAATTGCAAGATAAATAAAATACTTTTCGAAAATTCTGCTGTACTTAACAAAACAATTTATCCAAACTGTAACCAAAATTTGAAATTTTGCAGGCCAAAAACACACAGAACTGCGAGGAAAGTGGATCCAGTTCAGAGAGAGCTTGTATTTGATATCGATATGACTGATTATGATGATGTGAGGACGTGTTGCGAAGGCGCTGAAGTTTGCCAGAAGTGTTGGAAGTATATGACGGTTGCCTGCCGAATAATAGATATTACCTTACGTGATGATTTTGGCTTTGAACACATTCTTTGGGTGTTTTCGGGCCGCCGTGGTATTCATTGCTGGGTTTGTGATAAAACAGCCCGACATTTAGATACTAAAGGGCGAGCAGCTATAGGTGAATATTTTCAAGTGGTATCGCACGGCGGAGAAAATGGAAAAACTAAGGTAGCTCTCGGTGAAAAAATTCATCACAGCATACGAAGAGCATTAAAAATAATTGAACAGTTCTTCGAAGAAGTTTGCGTCGAAGATCAGAATATATTTGCAAAGCAAAGTGGCGTAAACAAGCTATTACAACTGATCCCTGATGACAATGTGCGAAAAGATGTAGAAACCTATCTAAAGGCACATGAAGGGAACTCTAAGGCTATTTGGGATTCTTTCAGTCGCTACATCAACTCATTAAGGGTGCAAGGAAATTTGCCGCGAAAAATGAAAAATATCATTGAAGAAATTCAGCTTGTGTTTATGTATCCCCGACTTGATATTAACGTTACTAAGGGGTTTAATCACTTGCTCAAAGCGCCGTTCTGTATTCATCCAAAAACTGGGAAGGTTTGCGTTCCGTTCAATCCAAATGCGGCAGCGAAATTTGATCCGAACGCGGTGCCAACCATAAATACGCTTCTCGAAGAAATTAACATTTTCGATGACAAAAACAAGCCTGATGATGTTGTCGATGACAAAAGCAGGATAAAAGATTACAAAAAGACAGGCATGCTAAAAGGCTTGGTTGTTTTCGAAGAATTTTTGAGGAAGCTCGAAGCCAGTTATAAGCGTAAAGCTATTGAAATAAGTGATCAGAAAATGGATTTCTAGTAAGTTGTAACAAGATCTGTAAATCTCCATATTTTTTACATAAAATACAAAGAAGTTTTTACTGAATTCCTCATTTCTAACAAATAAATTTATAATGGCTTTCTAAAATGTAATCAATATATTCTTTGGGAAAATCGTAAAAACACAAGATATATGGAGAATGAATAACACGATTTTGTTGATATATAGTTCATTTTTCTTCTTTTCTCCTATATTTTGAAAATACATTTAAGAATTATACATTCTCAAAATCATATGAAAAAAATCAAAGAAAATAACAAACGAAATTCATTTTTCAAGTCAAACAAATAATCGGACAAAATATAAAAATTAACAAATTGTGGAGAAGTATACTAATTTAGTATTGGGTGGCAAATCTTTTTGACTCTAATAAAGCTAAAGCTTCGTTTTGGCATTGATTTGACGAGATTTTGACAAAATTATGGTTCGATATTATCCCATTCATGTTTCTTTAATGCTTCTTTTAGCTGACTAAAATTATTAAATGTTCTGTTGTACAGCCGCTTTGCAAGTTCCCCCCCATAAATGTTCGATGACGTTTAAGTCTGATGACTGGGCAGGTGTTTGCAGTATTTTGGAGCGGTTATATATAAGCCAAAGCTTTCCGACCTCCGAAATATACTTCGGATCGCTATCTTGATAAAAATCAAAGTGCTGCGAAGTGCCTAATTTTTCTGCACTTTGTTTAGCATTTGCTTTGAGAATGCTGAAATAGATAATTATGTCCATTTTACATTCAATAAAATGCAAATTGTCTACTTCCGCTCTTGACATGCATCCCCAAATCATCACAGACACCCCTCAATGCTTTACATCAGCCCGCGTATTTGTTTTTATCGAATTCGGTGTTGGGTTTTAGCCACACGTAGGAACTCCCATCCGATCCATGTAAGTTAAACTTACTCTCATCAGTAAATAAAACCTATTAATTATAATTAAAACAATTAAAACCTTAAAACAATTAACTAAATAATCCCTTTACGGGTTCCCAAAATTCGTCATCCTTCAGCAAATATTCCATGGGAAATTTTAGTCGAAGTTTTCTGTTCATTGGGCTTATAACTGGCTTCTTCCTACGAAAAAAATCAAAGAAAGAGAATGTATAATTCTTAAATATATTTTCAAGATATAGGAGAAAAGAAGAAAAATGAGCTATATATCAACAAAATCGTGTTATTCATTCTCCATATATCTTGTGTTTTACTTAAGTGTTAACCTTGTTCGATTATTCGTTTGAACCACTGTACGTTTGAGAAGTCTCGGGCTTTGGCGAAAACTTAAAAAATAGTGTGCCTTTATTATTTCGAGCATTCATGTGGCTTACTTGCAACATTTGTCAGGATAAAATTCCTTATCTCCTCTTCCCTAGGAGGAAAATAGGGTGTAAATAAGCTACTTAACTTGCAATCAGGTTATTAGGAAAGGTTAGCCCTTGCAGAAAAGCAATTAATTATAATAAAACTACTTTGTTTAATTGAAAGAAGATAATTAAAGAAATAAAAAATAAAATTAAAGTGAGCACGATATAGAAAATAGTTTTGTTTTGTTCTAAGCTGACTCCTAAATACCCCTACTGGGGACTTTAGACGTCTACGCCCGATTTAATGGCTCAGCGTTTCCTTTATACTCCAGAAGTTATATAGGGCCTATTCCAATCCAAGTCTTCGTCTTCATCTTCATTTTCGTCTCGTTATAACAATTAGTGACGTCAAGAAAAGAGCTAGCTTGTTCCATTTCGTTTGCTCTACTTGATTTTTGAAATTTTCATCGCTTCATGATTAAGACTCGTCTGTCTATTCGAAAAAATGAATGTAAATTATATATTATTTTGCCAATTAATTTTAATTGTAAAAACTAGCAGCTTATCACAAATAAAACATGTAACGAAAATATGTGTGCTTTATTGCTAAAAGCTATTAATAATTTCCATGAAGTCAAGTCAATCGTTGTCTTGACGAAGTGTTATACAAACTAGTCAAGCTCCATGTCCAAGACAACTGACATCACTAACTGGTCTAACAAGACAAAGACAAAGACGAAGACTTGGATTGGACCTATAAGTGTTTATAGTTTAAGTACAGATTTCTAGTTACTCCTAATACATAATTGCGGATACAAAAAAGTTTCACTCTTCTTTAGTTAAAAGTGCACGTCACAAATTTCACTGCCAATTTTAATGTTCTTGCGGGGTATTTCCAACCAGAGGGTTGTTGGCTCGTTCAGTTTATCTTGTATATCACTGTTCAATCACAAGTTGGGGGTTTTTAGACTTTTCCCTATTTTTTTCCCGTACCAAATTTTGTTCGTTATCTCGTCAAAAATTCCTCTATAGAATTTAGCCAATTTTACTTTTCCTAGTTAATTGGAAGTACCTTATAGTTTGTCATTCACTTTCACATATCAGTTTATATTTATAATCCGCCACGTGCCAGGCCTCGTTGAAAATTCTTGTCCATAGACAGTTATCTGCTATTCCGTTTATCCAATTGTTCTTTGTTAAGCAAATCGAATTATTGATTGGAAACTGTTGTTACCAAAGCCTTGTAATTTCATGTGTTTCAGCATATTTTTTCTTTTACTTTTTTCACTTAAATCTTTTATTCTCAGAAATGGGCTCGTCTTTTACCGCTGTCTTGTGCAGTCTTGAGCAAAATAAACGCTAAACCTGGTAATGATAGGTAGGTTCTTCCCAAAATTGAGAACGGAGACAACAGGACCGGGTCGCTTTACCAAAATCAGGGCGCAAACATATAACAGAACTTTATCCTGAGAAAACAGAAGCGCTTTACGAAAAAACCCAAAACATATAGAAAAATCGACGGCGACGGAAAGAGACGAACCCGACAACAGCGGAACAAACTGCTACCTCGAAGGTTGCGATCACTCTGCTGAGAAAATAGTTCTAATAAGGAGCATTTATTGCGTTATTATGACTTTTAATTAAGAATTATAATTTTATAATACCTGAAACTCGAAACCACGTGCTGATGAGTAAGTGGTGAATTTTGGCACGAAAACGTACTACAACATAAAGAATAGCTCGTATATAGCCATACCATTTATCGACAATATGTTTGCTAGGAGCGGAAGCCACAGGATCGAACGGAGGATCTAGCTCTCGTATTTGTAGGTTGACGAATGTTCAGTTTAATACATTTTCCAGCAAGAACCTGCGCAATTATATTATTCCTTTGGTAATTACTTGCTATAGATTACCACTAGAATTTGTATATAACAACGTCGATTACATTTAGCTTGTGGGTCGTTCTTTTGTGTTACAGTTTCCAGAATTTCTTAAAAAGTTTTAACTTACCCTAATTTCGTCCTCTCAAAACCCCCGGGATACTCTTACAAGCCGTGAACCAGAGAAAATAACGCACACAACTACTAGGAGGTGTAGGCCCTAAATTCAGATCAAATTGCATTAATTCTTATGGGAGAACAGGAATTTTTTCAGTTGAAACTGGCGTAGCTCCGCAACTATCCTTCCTACTTAAAAATAGTCTTCTAGGAATTTTAAGTCTAATATATCTACTTTCTATTGATGTAAAAATAATTATGGCATATAAGTCATTATTATACACATTTTCGCATTCGAACTAAACTCTTAACAATTTTTCTTGTATCTGCACTGACAACGGACCGTGAGCTCTGACTCGCTTTCTGCTGGCTGCCGCTGGTATATAAGCGAAAAATGGTTAGAGTTTCGTTTGGACTGAATATTTTATGTAATTTTGTTAGGCAAGACATATTAAATTTTATATCATTAGAAAGGTAAAGAACCGGGCTTTAATTGTTTAGAAGATAATTTTTTCGTAGAATGGATAGTTTAGGCACCAGCAAGTGATGAACAAAAAGTTTTATCGTGTGGTCCATAAGAATCAATGCAATTTGAGTGAATTCGAGGGCCTAT
>QYTT01087431.1:0-23032 GCA_006980735.1 Dasypogon diadema | reverse complement strand
TTGCCCCGCATTTGAAACAATTCTCATCTTCATTCCTTCTTACCTTCCTTCTACATTGAGAGCTTTTCTGACTGTGGTAGAGTTTTCACACCGAGTCAAAAACTTCAAAAATTTTTAGAGGAAAAAAAGTTCGATTATCTGGTAGTTCGATTCCCCTTGTGCTCCACTATACAAAAAAAATCTGCGGAGAACACACAACAAAGTCGACGGAGGCAGAGAAAACTTCTGAATTTTTGCAGAGAAATCTATGGTCTGTAATCTGTATACACCTTAAGGATTTGTGCGATAACGATTTCATTCTAATTTTTCTCATTAATGTTTTATGTTCTCCAGCGTTGCCTCCTTTCTGGGCAGTTTAGGAAGTGAATCCAAGGAAAGAAAGGTAGTAGATTCGACAAAAGGGTAGTAGATACGATTTTTTTTAAGTAAAACGAATATGTGGTGCAATTTTTCATGTTTTATTAATAATTAACAGATTATAAAATCCTTTTTAGAACCTCTAACTAAAAATATACAAGAAAATGTCACTTCCTCATATGTTCGACACAAAATATAATAGGGGTATGTATTTTAATAGAAATTATTGTAGTTTTTAAACTCAAAACTCTGTTTTTAGAATTGTCATTATAGTTCAGCTTGGATTTGTGTTGCCTCAGTTAGGTGTTTTTTGGGGAATTTCCGAATTTATTTGCCATACTCAAATAAAGACGGCCTATATCTCTGAATAAGGAAGGTAGTAAATTAGAAAAGTGCGGTAGTAGGTTTTTTGAAATGTAAAAAGGTAGCAGATTTACTACAATTGTAGCAGGGAGGCAACGCTGGTTCTAACTTGGGTTAATTATTTAGAGTTGAATTGATATGTACTGTCTGATATAACCTTTTGTATTCCCCAAATAGATTCAAATTTCCCAGTATAAATATTTGCATAAGTTTAGTTAATTGTGCACACAGCCAAAGTGCAGACTAAAATAAACGCAAGTGTGTGAAATGTAACAAGCAATAAATAAATGTTGATTTCCAACGTTTAACGGGTTACGATACCTTTGGAATGGAAAAATTAAGGGTATTTCTAAAAATTTGTACAAAAAGAATTATTAGCTTCATTGAAATGAATTTTTTATTATTTAGTATACATACAATGAACTTAAAAAAAAATGAAATTTTTTTCAAAGTGGGAGAGATATACTTCATTATTTTTTGTTCTCAAGATATTAAGTCAACAAGCTAATTTTACATTACAATTTAAATATATATTAGTCTACTTTCGAAGAAGATGCTGAAATATATACCAGAGAACCATATACTTCAAAATATATCCATAAGCAATGGCGTATATCTTCGCCATTTTGAAAAAAAAACTTCATTTTTCTAATATTCATTGCATGCAAGGAACGCAATATCGCTGTAAATGCCACAGAAGTTCACATTAACTTCTACGAAAGTTACGTATTTTCAAACTACTATTTTAATGGTTTCAAAGCACTTATGTGTTGAAATAGAGGGAAAATATATCGAAAAATATCCACTGCCTTTTTTTCCCTCCCACCCTTCTGCCTAATGCATAGTGCAAAGTAAACGATTGCCATATTTTTTCAATGTGATCTTTGGTTTTTAAAAATTCCCCAGCTATGTTGAGCATAATTAAAGCCCATACATCTTCTATGGGATTGGAATCTGCAGACTGTATGGTCAATACTCTAAATAGACTTCATTGCATTGAATTTTATTCATTGGGATCAGAGTGGATTCCAGTGTTTGGGATCGTTATTTTCCCCTTGTTTTTTCCTTAGCGCTTTTCCGCAGACCTAAGCAACCCAGATTTGTACAATTGCAGCATAATCTCTGCATTCAAAATTTTGTGAGGCAGATCGTTATGCATCCATAAACATGCATCTTCCCCGAATATGTCACGGTACATTGTAAAAATCTCTCCCATTTCTTTATACAACACGCGTTTCTTTGGATTAAACAGACAAAGAAATGACATCTGTAAATATTACGTCTAGTCATGATCTATATAAAACTCCATCCCATCCGTAATTCAGCAAACCATCTGCAGAAAGCATAGCCCGAAATTACCCTTCATCACAAAATGCTGAATGTAGGTGCTGAATATTATTCTTCGAATCAACTGGCTTTAAAATTATAAAATATAGCGCGGTAATACATAACTGTATCAACGTTTCCATCGGAACGGAAAAGCACTGGAAATCCAACAACAAGAAATTCAGAGGGTTTTTCCGTTCCGACAGAAACAATGATATTTTTATTGCAACTCTATTTCTTTTACATTGAGATCCACTTATATACAGGGTGTTACAATAGTTTGGAGAGATGTTGATGATGTGTGCATTCATTGCTGCAGGAATCATTGGACCCTTTTTTTTTTTTTTTTGAAAATGTTGGTGGGAATTCGGTCACAGTGAAGAATGCGAGCGCTTCCGCACAATGTTAAACAAGTTTTTGTGGCCAATATTGGAAGATTATGATATCGACAATATGTGGTTTAAACAAGATGGCGTCACATGCCATGTCTACGTCAACAAGTCTACCACCATTGATGAGATTGAGGAGTAATTATGCCGAGATGTTATAAAAAATTTGTTTCATTAAAGAAATGTTTATTTTTATACATCACTGATTTTTAATTAACGTTTAACATCAATCCGTCTTATTGTAACACCCTTTATTTTTTGTGGGCTGTTACGGTAGTTTCTTAAAGCTATTTCTTCACTGTAGTATGAATCGCTCCTGAGTTGACTTCCAAATACATGTTGTTCTATTCCTTCATCTAAAGCTATGCAATAGCAGTACAATACGAATTAAAGATATTATATAAAGCCTGAATGCCTCTTATATGTAAATGATTTTAATAATGGATAATATTCTCTTTCAGTTTGTTCGGGATGAAGCAATCCGGCAAGGTAGAAACTTTTCCAGTGGTATCTTCGTCTGGCGAAGAGGTAATTTTTCGTATTATTTATCCTATCAAAATAAAGTAATTTGGCATTCTAATGAACAGGAATCGGATTCTTTTTCACAGCAATCTAGCTCCGATACAACTAAAGAAGTGAATGCTACTCAGTTTAGTGTCTTAAGGTGTGTATTGTATGTCTTTATAAATATTCATACCTAAATTTATATAATAATGGTTAGTGTCAAAATTCTATAGAAAATAGACTAACGGTTCTGGATGGATTATCTCAGGTTTTAATGAAATTTTGCTAAATTGTTCGATGAGATCATTAAACGATTTATGTGAAATATTTTGGTTTTCCGCCAATTATTTTTGGAGTTATGATTTTTTGAAAAATTTGTTTGGAGTTAAGATTTTTTGAAATTTTTTTGAAGTTTTGATTTTTTGAAAATTTAAATTTTGTAGGCCTTTAATAAACATTACAGTACAATATACAAAAACATAAAATAATTCCCATTTTTTTATGTTCAAGCATGAAACACGAAAAAGAGATACGAAAAGTCCTTCCTTAATATGATCGTGTGTTATTTTTTATGCAATCTGTGCCACTTCACCTTTAAAATGAGTCATTAACAATTGCTCTACGTTTTATATTTCAGAAGATATGATTTTTTAAGTATTGTCGACATCTGTGATTTTTCGAATTTTTCAGAAATCATAACTCCAAAAATAATTGGCAGAAAACCGAAATATTTAACATAAATTGTTTAGTGCTATCACCGGACAATTTAATAACATTTCATTAAAATCTGAGGCAGTCGTTTCAAAAACATTCTTGAAATTTGTAGAATATCGATGGAATGAATGAATAGTTTAAGAGTCATATATATTAAGAAATATTGCTCCAAGTCGGTTTTAAAACTATGCTTTTGCTTTGCGCGTGTAACGTTTTCAATGTAATTATAAATAAATCAATTCTAACACGAATTAATGTTGCTTGTGTATATGGCGCTAAATCTTGAATAAATATCGTGATCTGGGCTGTTTCGGCCGAATGTTCTAAGTCAGTGCAATCATTCCTAATCATCAATTTCCACGTCTAATTGGTCGTATTCTGTGCTCATAAACTGGACGTATGTTCGCTAATTTTTATACCCAACTCACTTTAGTTATTAATATTTATTCTCACTAAATCGGGCGAAATGTAAAAGGTGTCGGAGTGTAGTCGTGGGTTCGCTGACGTGGTCGGTAACTAAGTGGCTGGATCGTGTACTCTGTTCTTCTTTAGAGCCGATGAAAAAGCTTTTAATAAACATATAAATATAAATAAATCAAGATAGATTGTACGTTAAAATAATATTTGAAATATTTTTATTACCTCTTGTATTGAACAATTTTGTAGACTAGGAAAATTTTAGAATAGGGGATCCAATGTTATATGAAAATACTGCGGTTTTAATAAGACAACGCTGTAAAGAGCTTACCCACTTGCTAAGTTGATCTTATCATATAATTTTATATCCATTGTAAGTTTAAGAAAAGGTTTGTAACATCTAAAAATATTTATGATATACATAGCCATTAATGTTAAACAAAACAAATCCTATAGCTGATGATATGTCTACCTGTCTGTTCTCGCGATAAATTGAGATTTTGAGCTAGGGAAAAAATATAGTACATAAAGACCTTATTAAAATTCAATCAATCAATCAATAATAAATTTATTGGTATAATGCTCAAGATTTGACAATCTTAAACAGTATTTAACGCAGGAAATAGATTGATATCATAAATACTACACTAGCTCTTACTAAAGGGATCTATTAAGAATTGAAATAAACGGGAGAAAATAGTAAAAAGAAAAAGAAAGGAACAAAAAAGCAGGAAAAGCAAGGAGAGAATAGTGGAATGTCCTCAAAAGTCCGCTTCCTGAATGCAGCAATCAAGCGTTCAGTGGTAATTGCAAAAAGGTAAATTGTTCCATATGCGCGTGATGCGTACAAAGAAAGACCTACTGCCAATCAATGAGGTGTTCCGCTGTATGACGAACTGATCATTACGATTAGATCTCAGAGGCACGATAAAATCAAGGAGGTACTCAGGGGTTTTTAAAATGTAGATTTTATGCAACAGACAAAGGCTATTGAGTGTTAAGTATGTTTCAAAATCGTAACCCAAGAGTGTTCGATTTACAGAAGAAACATGGTCAAAAAGGTTAAAAATAAATCTGATAAAGTCATTGAAAGCTACATTAAGCCTGCGATGACATTCATAATCAGTAGCAGAGTATACGTGCATACCATATGAGAAGTGGGGCAGGAGGAGGCTTTTGACCAATTTACTACGCATGGAGAGCGATAGGCTACTAGAGAAGGGCCGCAACCGTCTCAGGCCGCCATAAACCTTCCCAAGAATGTCGGAGATATGGTCACAGCAACTGAGATTGGAATTAATCACTATTCCAAGACTTTTAGCTTTATCTGCGACCTCCAGTTTATTACCCCTAATCTCAATATCAGGAAAGTCACTTCGATCAATATTACCACTACTAAGGATAATGACTTTTAATTTGTTTGTGTTGAGTTTTAGATAATTATTTTCACACCATTTAGAGATGTTATTAAGGTCCTCATTCAATCTGTCATTACCAGCAGACTCCTGGATCTAGTAATGTATAACTGTAAGTCATCGGCATATTGGTGATAATTTACATTCGCAATAACTTCAGGAATATCGTTACTGTAAAGACTATAGATCAAAGGACCAAGAATTGAACCCTGCGGAACACCACAACGAACCAAACATTCATCCGAGGTGGTATTGCCAAACACAACCATCTGGGAGCGATCCATCAAAAATGAACCCATCATACGAATAGCCGATGAGGAGAAAAGGAATTGGTTATGTAGCTTTGTCAAGGCGAGAGCATGATCTACGCAATCAAATGCCTTGGAAAAGTCAAAAAGCACCAGCACACAAATGTGATTAGCATCCAAAGCTGCCCGCAAGTCAGAAGTTACCTTCAACATAGCCGTTTCACAACTATGATGTTTACGAAAGCCAGATTGCAGTTTATTTAGAAGGTTGTTGGTTGTGAGGTGAGCTTGAATTTGCTCTGACATGATCTTTTGCAAGGCCTTAGAAAGCTAAGGCAAAATGCTAATAGGCCGATAATCAGCAGGAGTGGATGGAGAGGGAGTTTTAGGGATAGGAACTACCCGAGTTTTTTTCCACTATGGTGGAAAGCAGGATGTAGTCAAACAGTGATTGAAAATGTGGGTTATGGCGTGGATAACATATGGAAGGATTCATTTAATAAAACGGGGAGGAATATTGTCGCAACCAATGCTGTTAGATTTTATAGATAACAGTGCATCGAGAGCCTCATCAGTGCCAATACAACGGAAGCTAAAACCCGTGGTAGAGTTAGAGGCTTGAACAAAATGGTTGTTCAGCTCATTGACATCCAAGTAAGGTGGATTAACAACATCTGAGCCCACAATCCCTAGAGAACGTAAGTTCCGCCAAAGCTTCCTAGGAGGTAAATCTGGATGTAATTTGGTGCCAAAGTAATTACGTTTCGTTTCCTTAATTTTGCGATTAGTCAGGTTTCGTACTCTTGTACTGGCGGAGATAAAACTCAGTTCTGTATTTGAGAAATTTTCTGTAAAGGAATTCCCTCTCACTAATAAGGTGAGTGACTTCAGTATTAATCCAGGGACAACCATGCCTGTCGTGGTGAACCGCTTTGCGAACTAAGGGGACGAATTCATCGAATAGGGATAGAATAGTAGTATTAAAAGCATCTACTTTGTCGCTAACAGCGGTAGACCTAAACAAATCACTCCAGTCAAGTTCAAGACATCTTTCGATAAGGGAATCAAAGTTAATACGGTGATAGTTGCGATAACTAATATGTTTAAAGGAGGAAGATGGCGGTGACTGGAGACGAAGGGATAAGAAGAGAATATCATGATCAAAGAAGCTAGGTGGAGTAATCTGATTATGGAAGAGAACATTTTCAGGACAGGATACAGAGAAGATATCTAGAAGTGAGGGGTTTTGACAATTGCAATAGGTGGGGATCTGATTAACATCAAAATTGTGCTAGTGAAAATTCGAATGGTGTGACTGTTTTGTGCAAAAACTGAGACAAAAGGAAGGAGAAGGAACTAGTTCGAATTATTTTAAATTGTTGTTGTTTTTACATTTTGTTGAAGTAGCTGTTCGGTGCATCGTCTGACGGTAGTTTGTTTATTTTGGTTCTGTTTTTGTGCTGTTCTGCATGTGGTGGTGATTTCTGCTATTTGTATTGTGTGTGTACATGCTCTCTTGACAACCGCTCTGTCTATCTAATTTTTGTGCCCTTGGCACTGTAGGCCACTTTTTGTCTCCCACCTTCTGGTTGACTTTGTCCTCACATTTTTGGTCGCTTTATTTGCGGGCGCCTACTTTTCGGGTGTTGCATGGGCACAATGGCGGCTTGCCACCTGTGTTCTAATGCCATCTCAGCTGACTATGTTATGTGCGATGGTATCTGCGGCAAAACATTTCATACCAATTAGACGGAGCTCTAAAGTTCCTGTTGGATGCTCAACGTGCACGGAATGTTCAAATATTAAACCGTGTCACGTTTTACGTCTTGTGAAGGACTCTATTAATTCTTTTGCCTCTGACCAGTCCTTGATTGCCGACAGGGTGGGCGCCTTATCATAGGGTCTTGCATGGTTACAGGTCTTGTCGGACGATTTAAGTTCCCTTAACAGTAAAATCGACTCGCTTCTCGACACTACCAACACTCTCAACTCTAGATCGGTTGAGTTACTTGATCATTTTTATGAGCTTGCCGCAAAGTTTCAGATTTTACCTGGCACGATGGATGCGCAGCTACTACCTCTGCTGGATTAGATTCGTCCCCGCGGCCCATTTTCCCCGACACGGTTATGCCGATTTTGGAGGACACCAAACGCAATATTAAGCAGGTTAGGGGTGAGTTCGGGTCATGGACGTTGTCATCGACTGCTAACTCTGAACTCATTGGTTCTCTCGCGTCTGATGTGCGTATTCTTGCTCTGCGTGGTGTGGGGAGCGGCGCATCTGCGGGGTGTGTTTCGAGGCTTGTTGCTGGTGATTCCGGGGAGTCGGTATGCGGTGCTGCGGGTTCTACCGTTGTTGTTGTTGGGGATGGCCCTACTCCCTCTGACTCGGCCGTAGTTCGGTCGGTCGTTCCTCCGAGTGGTCTGTCGGCTCACGCCCCTCTTGCTCCCGTAAGCGTTGTCGTCGTCATCGCCGTCGTGGTGTCTCGTCTCATTCTTCCTCTCAGGAAAGCGGACTGGATGCTGGGTTGGCCTTGGGGGCGACTCTGGATGTGGCGAAGCCTGTGTTGCGGGGGAGTGCCCCGCCTGCATCGCCTGGGCTTGTCACCGGCGGAGCTTCGACTGGGCTGGTTTCGCTGAGGATTGCGTAGCGGCCCAAGGTATTCTTTGCCTCCCGACTGGAGTCTTCCACTTCTGCTGATGAAGTTGTGGGGTACGTCCGTACAAAGTGCAATGCCGATCCCTCCGTGCCAATTAATTGCGAGCATATTAATTCTGGCTGTCCGCATAGTTTGGTCTCTTCTTTTAAACTGAAAATTACTCCGGCTATATTTGATTCAATTTCTACGCCAGGTTTCTGGCCGGATGGCACTATTGCACATGAATTTCTACCTCGAAGTAGGCCAACACGTGTGAGTGGACTCAGAGAAGGGAGAACTCGCCCTATTGACTCGCTAACAAAAAAAAAAATAGAACGCTTTCCCTTTACTATCAAAATGTAAGGGGATTAAGAACTAAAACTAAAGACCTGTTTCAGTCCTCCCTCTCCAGCTGCATCATGGTTTTCATGATGCGGAACTATTTGACCAGTCTTACCAAATCTTCCGTAGAGACAGATATATTCATTCCGATGCGCGTGGTGGAGGAGTGCTGATTGCGTGCAAGAATCATTTAAATTGTACCCCCTTGGCGCTTCCCACTTTTTCTTCTGAACTTAACTTAAAATTTGTTGCTCTCAAGATCTCTTTTACGGGACAAAACTTATACCTTCTTTTTTGCTATATCTCACCCAAATCGCTAAACCTTTTTGACGATATTGGCCAGAATCTTTTTGACATATTAATACTTTATTTAAATCATATCTTCGCTATGATGAGCTCTTTAGACGGAATCATCCTCCTTGGTGATTTTAATTTACCCAATGTTCAATGGGTATCTAATGATGATGACGATGACTACCTTCCCAATGACAACCTCTTAACCATGCAGTCTCACTTCCTTGACGCAGTTGCTTCTTTGGGCTTGCACCAGGTAAGCAATGTTGAGAACAGTCTCGGTAGGCAGTTGGATCTTATTTTTGCTTCTGACTCAAGTAAAATAACGGCTGGACCCAGTTCCACTGTTTTGTCAACTGTTGATTCACATCATTCTCCTATTCTCATATCTGTATGTTATGAGCCACAAAATATAAGCCGCAATGAGGCGAGTTACTTTTTAAACTTTAAGAAGGGTGATCTTGCTGACTTGTCATGTAGACTTGCTTCTGTTGATTTCGAGGCTTTGCTTTGCAGCGATGACGTTGATGAAGATGATTTGTCTCAATATGATTTGCATGATGCTATAAATTATTTTAAACAACTAGTCGAGTATCAATGTAAGCCAGGAAATTACAGTCGTCTGATCATGACCCGGTTTTCATTAGTTAGCATAGAAAAAGGGTCGAAATGATGAGAGAAGAGAGCTTTCGAAGATCACACATACAACGGGTTTCCTAAACAAAAGCCATGGTTTATGGTTATACCAGTGTTGTTGGATTTTCCATTTTTCACTCAGCCAACCCCTTGATTACGGACGGTCCAATTGCACAAGGATTAATTCTACTCATAAAACCTTTACAACAGGTTTTGGCGCGCTAAGGCGGCTCTCCCACAATCAAAATTCCATAATATACGCTGTTTTTACTAACTCGGAACGCCACAAAATTACTTGGGGAAACCATTGCCTTCCGGGAGGGAAATTCTGACATCCTGCCTCATACATCTAAATATTAACAAGAATGTTGTAGATTTCACCGACCTCAAAAGGGGAGCAGTATAGCATGCGTATTGTGATCAATCAACAGTCTTGGGTTTGGTAGTTGGCCACATTTTTACTGAATCGTTTGGTTTTCGTTTCGAAAAACAGAAAACGGCCCAGGCAATGCATTAGGCCTGGACATCTGAGTGTTTAACTGTGTTTGTAGTCTTATTTGACAGCATATATCTTAAGTTATTACCTTATGCTCGATTACTGCTGTTTACGCATTCCCTTTTGTTTACAACAACGTATGGAATGTTTGTCCATTATTCGGTATCGGACTAGTAACAACTTCGATTGTTAGAAATTATAGCGGTGTTTTTTGTCCCGCTGTCATTTTTATCTATGAACTAACAGAAAAAATCTCGACCAATGTTTTAAAGTCCATATTTCGCACAACATACGAAACAAACTAAATTAGTTCCAAATTTTTGAATCTAAGATATTTTAGAAAAAAAAAATTTTGCTTGAAATCCGTTCAACGGTTCCAATGGTTTTGTCGTTCAGCACATTGATCGCTACCAATTCGTAATTCGCACTCTTATCTTAGAACGTTTAAACAGAACATGAATAATTAGATATGTATATGTAGCTAATAAATTGTAAAATAGTACTAATAGAATTTTAACTTAACAGGTCTGACTCCGACGGCTTACGAATGAAAATTTCTGCAATTCGAAATATTCAAGAAAAATTCCAGCATCAAAATGTAGGAGCCTCTAATAACAATAATATAAAAGCTAACAAAAACAGAGAGTTTCCATATGGTTCCAAACAGCCAAAAAAGCGAGCAATTTCAAGTGGAACAAGTAGCTCGTGCTGTTCTATTTGCAGCAGAAGTGAAAGTGAATTTAGCTCTGAGGGAACATTGAAAGAAAAGTCAAGAAAAACAAAAGTCAAACGAAAGAGGGTAATAAATATATAGTCTATAAATATATTAATAGTAAATATTATTCATAACAGGTTAATGTAGGATTTCCAGAGAAGGATAAATCTGTAAACGTGTCAACCGATTCTGAACCCGAAGAAAAGGATATTAAAAAAAAGACTCTTAGCAGTAATTTAGCAAGAATCGATCAAAACTCAACGAAACGATCAGCCTTGCAATGCGATGTTTTACCGGGGAGCTGTGTATCATCAAGCGACAATGAGCTGCCTGCTTTAGTTAGTGCTGCAATTAAATGTGTTGAGAGCTGTTCCGAAAGCGAAAATCAACCGTCAGAGCCATCAAAACAATATACATCAACACTACTAAGAGATTTTATGGTTAAGACACAGATGCTCGGAAATAACTCTATTAACAAGAATCTCGATGGAGAAGATAATATAAAAAAGGTCCCTATTGATAGTTCTCTCGATACTCAAAATAATATTGGGCAAACAAGGAAAAAACGTGGCCGACCGAAGAAAATTACAACTAAGGAAAATACAGTAAAGTTATCAGTGCCAGATTCAGCTGACTCGGGTATAACATCTACAGCTCAAAGTTTATCTCCTTCACCTAATAGTCATAATAATAAAAAGGATGTTAAAATTGCTGTGGAAGAAGACAAAAAAATTTTCAATATACAAAAAAGTGCATCTGTGCAAAAAATAAGTCTTGTTAGCTTAGATAAACAAATGTACGCAACAGAAAGAATTTTATATCCTCCAAAAGGCAAGAGAAAAGTAAATGCTAAATTAAGCACAAAACAGAAGAATGCAAAAGAAGATGTAATAGACCCCTTATGGAGGAAAATTGATGTAAATACAAAATTTCGACGGCCCAGTGTAACAGGCTATAAAAGTGATGGCGGAGCAACTATATGCAGTAAAATACTTGTAGCTAGAAGTGGATATGTTAGTGATTATGGTTCAATAGGTCATCGGGCCTACTCTGGGTATAAGAGTGATGTTAGTGGAAAAAGTCGTTGTAGTATGAGGAGCTATATAAGTCGTGCTAAAAGCTGCGATTTTAGATGTGGTTATTCAAGTGGGAAAAGTCGAAAATTTAGGCGAAAAAAGCATAATATAAATTCCTCGAAATCCTTAGGTAACGTAAATGAACAAGATATTTTGCAACTAGCTGGATTAAGCTTGGGACAAAGTAGTGAAGAAAGTAGCAGGGAGTCTATTTGTAAACCATTATTGTCAAATTCTGAATCAAAGAAATACGGAGAAATTAATCGATTTGTAAGAACTGGTGAATACTTCGGTAGAAATCGAAAATTTTGTGGAAATGTTAATGGAAATGCTAACGAACAAACTGAACAAATATGTAATAGTAACACGACTTTAAATGAAATTGCTACGTTATCACAAAAAGGAGCTCCATCGTGTGACATTCGAAATTTTTCGAAAAAGATAAGATTACGGCGTGCATCTGCAATAAGTAAGTGTAGTAGTTTTTCTACGTTATCAAGATATGATTTAGGAAAAAGAAAAAGACGTAAACCGCGACTGAGAACTGCACGCAGTCACAACGTCGATTGCAAATTTAATACAGAGATAGAAATACTCATAAACTCTCTTTCATCTTTACACTTAATTCATTTAGAAAAACCTCCTTACAATAAGGAGAAAGAGAAGACAGAAAAAGACAGAACTATAACTCAAAAGAATCAGTATAAAAGGAATGTCAAGAAGAGAAAATTTAGCGATAATTCTGATCATCATACTACTAATGTTATGCTTAAGAGGCGCCATAAAAGAACAAGTCCAGATGAACATAAGTTACCTTTAAAAAAAAGGCATTACTTACTTGCCCCTGGTGAAAAATCTGAAGGAAAGAATGTCCTTATTTCCGACATCAAATCTAAAGATTTGTCACTCGAAACAAAGTCGTTCCTGGGTAAGGATTTGATCAATACGAACTCAAAAATTTCATCTAAAGCAATTACTCCAAAAAAACGCCACCTATTAGAAACTTTGTGTGATCAGGATAATGGTACATCTGCAAAGCCAAGTACTTCTATTATTTCTGAAAATAAACCTTCCAGTAGGTCAATTGAAATCCGAGCTGAAAATTCCACACACAAATCAAATCAAGTCAAAAATGATAAAGATATTGTAAAAAAGAAAAATAGGTTAGAAGGTCTAGTTTCAAAAATACAAACTGCAAATAACAATTTACCTAAAGACGGAATTGTTTCGCCTGTTGTTCCAGCATCTGGCTTTCCTCCTCCAGGTGTTTTTGAGCCATCAGTGGAATTGGAAATTCAGATACCAGTCCCAGAATTAGCTGCTACGGCGATAGTAACAAAATCTGAGATCGATTCTCCTAAAGTTACCGATTTTGTGGATTCAAATAGATCTTTGGCTGAACCTAAATTTGAACGTGTGGTGGAAACGCTTTTAAATAGAACTGGTGGTAATTTATTACTTAGGAGAAAAAGAAGAAAGACAAATAGAACTGGTTTTCCATCGGTTAAAAAGAAGAAAAGAAAAACAACTCTAGATGAAGTAATTTCCACACTAGATATTAAATACAAGGATGATGACTTTGATCAAAATCTTAAAATGAAAGATTCTGAAGTTATAGAAGTAGCAAAAATTTCTTGTGATCGAGTACCACGAGTGGGTGAAGCTAGTGACTCTTTCTTGGAACGCCATCGGTTACCGCGGTTATCTGTTGTTAGCTTGGAAAAGTTGCAAGAACCCGCAAACAAAATCTGCGAAACCGAAATTCAAAAGCTAAATGTAAAAACTACAAAAAAATGTAATCAAAAGAATAATAAAGAAACTTCTTTGTTCTCCTTGCCTTCACCTAAAGAAAAAGAGAGCAGCAGTTCTACAAAAGTTACAATTCGAAGAAAACCTGGTATGAGAAGACGACGTGGTAGGAAACCATGGTACAGTAGAACAACAAAAGGGACAAAATCGAAATTAGCTGAGAACAAAAATTCATCTTTATCAAAGGATGAACTGAAAATAACAAGAAACTATTCTGAAATTAGTTTTGAAAATAGACGTTTAGCTCAGTACAAAAGCGATGCGGATGAATCGTTAAATCAAGCATGTCATGCAAATGATGTTAATCAAAAAGGAAGCAAGGTTGAAGATTCTTGCAACGATATTTTAAAACCCTATATGACTACAAAAAAGGATACATTATCAAGTGATAATTCACATTTTGAAGATTTGGAACAAGAACCGTTGCCTGTTAATGAAGGACCAGTGGATTCAGATAGTATTTTTAGTAGTGATGAAAGAATCGTAAGGACTAAAAAAGTTGCGAGATGGAAAAAAACTTATTTGTCAGCCGGATTACTTTCCGATTTTTATAAGGTTGACAGCAGAAATAGAAAACCCCTTGGAGATAGGTATATTAATAAGCAAATTGACTTTGCACTTAATAGCCAGATTAGTAGTTTGCTACCTCCTCCCCCATACTGCGAAAAATTCTTCCGAAGAAGTATTACTGATTTCTTGCTTCCTCATGATATTTGGTGGGCTTATAAAAATTGTAAATTGCCAAATAGAGTGACGGTTCCCAGTTGGAATTACAAGAGAATTCGTACTAATGTATATGGTGATGTGCGACCGAATCCGGCAATTGATCATCAGGCATGCAATTGTAAGCCGCAATCTGCTTGTGGTGATGATTGTCTTAATAGAATGGTGTATACGGAATGCTCCCCGTCAAATTGTCCATGTGGCGATAAATGTCAAAACCAAAAAATTCAGAAACACGATATTGCACCGGGTATAGAAAGATTTATGACAGAAAATAAGGGATGGGGCGTTCGGACTAATTTACCTATTAAGAAAGGAACGTATATACTTGAATATGTAGGAGAAGTTGTAACAGAGAAAGAATTTAAAGAAAGAATGGCAACATTGTATGTTAATGATACTCATCATTATTGTCTACATTTAGATGGAGGTTTAGTTATAGACGGTCATCGTATGGGAAGTGATGGGAGGTTTGTGAATCATTCTTGCTCTCCAAACTGTGAAATGCAGAAATGGTCTGTTAATGGACTATTTAGAATGGCTTTGTTTGCATCTCGTAATATTCAAGCAGGAGAAGAACTAACGTATGATTACAATTTTTCTTTATTTAATCCCTCCGAGGGACAACCTTGCAGATGTGACACCCCACAGTGTCGTGGCGTTATCGGGGGGAAATCACAGAGAATAAAACCCATTGAACAAAAGGTACGAGATTCAAAATGTTAATATAAGTAATTCATAATGTATTTTTCTAGTCCATTGAAACTTTATTTCAAACAAATATAAACAAATCAGTCAGAGCACGGAAAAGACAGGCGAAAAAAATTACTAGCAGATTTCAGTCTAAAGATGTTGTTGTGTCACATTTTCAACAGCCTACAGACCGCGAAAAACGTATAGTTCGAGGGAAACATTGTTTTTTAATCCGGAATTTAAAAAAGGTTTAAATTCGAAATATAAATTTTCATAAGAGAAAAATATTTTGCTATGTATGTAGGTGCGAAAATTGAAGACAAAACTAACTCAAAAGAATACTATCAATTCAAATCGTCCTTCAACACCGACGACTTTAGCTGCGCAAATATCTGCTTTACGAGTTCCACGTAACATTAAAACAAGAGGATTAACGCAAGCGGCGCATGATCCTGAAGTAGAAAGAATGGCCAGAATGGCTGTTATCTTGAGGGAAATATGTATATCTTTGGAAAATGTGAAAGGTATATTTTTTATTTATTTATCGCTGTAAGAAAATTCTAATTTTTTTAAAATATTTGAGTTACATTCAAATGTGATATTAAAAATCTACCATTTTTATTTCATAATTTTATTAGAGTGTTATTTATTGAAGAGGATGTTTTGAAGCTAATTTGAAAAATTCGTTTTAAAACTGTATATAAGAATAATATCACAAAAATGATTTTTATCTGTCCATATAAGACATTGAAATCGCAGGCATTGCTTGTAAACACAAGCCAAAATGAAATGTAATGATCGCTTGCTCTCGTTCATCGAAAAACACTGCATTTTTCGTAATTAATGATGTTTAAATTGTTAACTGAAATTTTTAAAGCAAACATTTGCTGTACATAAAGTGGAACTTCCGTAAATTAGTTCGAGTTAGAGAAAATTCGAATTAGAGCAAAAAGCTTTTCGTTAGACAGTGACGCTACTGTCAGTGAACAAAATTCGTGTTAAGGAAAACTTGAGTTCCAAAAGTTCGACTTAGAGAAATTCCAGTGTAATTTTATTTTTGTTTTTGCATACTAATATATATATATATTTAACTTATTTTTTTTTTATATAAAAGTTATAATATACTAAATGATCCTCTCGTGAAGGTCTTCTTGAAAAACATCGCTGGCTGGTTTGTCCTCTTCAGATTTGTTAAGTCATCTACAACAAAAATTTAAATATTTTTCAATAGTATATGAAAGCAGTTTCAGTTAAGCGTATCGTTTTTTTCACAAGAGGTAATCATTTAAAGTTAAAAAGTGGGGTTTTCACATTCGGACAGTCTTTTCACTTAATTTTCAAAAATTTCACTTGATAAAAACAGCTACGCTTAGCTGAAACTACATTCATTACTATTGAAAAATATTTAAATTTTTTGTTTCATATGACTTGGCAAATATGATAGGCGGAAGCCAGTTTTTCAAGCAGACCTTTACGAGAGGATCCTTTTACCATATTATAACTTTTATATAATTTTTTGAGAAGTTAAATGTATGTATATTAGTATGCAAAAGAAAAAATAGTTATGTACAATAAATGTTTGCTTTAAAAGCTCAAAAACCGCAGTTTTTTAAGCCGTTACCCTGTTGGTTTTCCTAAAATAAATGGTAATATGTTAGACATTCGTACAGCCAGAGGAGTTCGCATCGCCCACACCATGCATAGCCTTGGCGAATTAGGGATTACGAAGATTAGGAAAGTGAGTGAAAGTGCTGGTGATGCACATTTTATTTGAATAATTACAGCTTATAGCCTAGAGGAAAACAGAACATGGGTTTCTGATTCCCCATTCGAATAGTCTGCTATGTCTAGTCTCAAGGAAGAAAGTGCAAAGACGTCTTGATGTACGAGTAATACTAGTAGAAATTGCTCTACAAGGATCTATCGGAAATTTCGTTGGAACAATGCAGAGATAAAATAGCGACATTGCATCACGTTTATGTTCCAGAGAATCTACTTTAGTCACAATTGTTTCACTTGATTCCACCTCTATCTAAAAGAAATTTGTGCCTAAAGCCGTTAGAGTAAATAAATGTATGAACGTGTAGCTGCATTTCCAACTGATTTTATGCCATTACTTCTTTGAGAGTACTCGTCTCCTCTCATTTTCTAGTGTGAAAAATATACATTTTTAAATAAACTGTGTTTATTACCCCGTTTATAGGATAACTCGTACCAGAATGAAATATATCACAATAATTCATTCGGGATTGGAATTGAAGTGTTTATATGATAATTCATTTCGGAATGAAACTTTGATTGAAATGATCCTGTAGTCTACTGAGTTCAAATAAAACTTGATATCCACGAAGGAAAAATAAAAAGATCCTGATTCTCAATGTGCATTGAGAGTGTTTATATGTTTTTTCGACCCTACTTGATATTTCCGTTTCAGTTGTAAAACAGGAATGAAAAAATGTGGGTTAGAGATTTCAATCCAGCTTGACTTACTTTCAGCGGATGTAGTATCAAGCGGACTTTTGCCGAACAAAGTGATTACACATAACCTCTGGTGGAGAGGTCCCCTCTGGCTTGCCCAACCTCCGGAAGCATGGCCCATAAACAAATTCGAATTAAAGGTTCAACAAGAACTCAAAAGGCCTGTTATGGTTTGCAAAGCCGGCATCTCAACACAAGATGTGCTCACGTGCTCAACGCACACCAGGCAAATAAGAGTGATTGCTTACTGTCTACGGTTTCTGCATAACTGTAAGATGCCGAAGTCAATGAGAAACTTTGGCTACCTATCATCCAAGGAAATTCAAAAATTCGAAAGCTTTATAATTAAGTTTGTACAATTGGAAGAATTCCCCCATGAAGTAAAAGCCATAAAAAGAAATATGGCACCGAAGAAAACAAGCAAAATTCTCAAGCTTCGACCTATGCTGGACCCCAAAGGCAGCCTAAGAGTAGGAGATAGAGTACAAAACTCCAATCTATCCATGGGAGCTAAACATCAAGTTCTCCTTCCCCAAAAACATCATATCACAAACCTCATAATAGACAACGCGCACCAACAAACTCTGCATGGCGGGAACCAACAAACGCTGCATGGCGAGAACCAACAAACTCTGAATTACGTCAGAAACCGATTCTGGGTAATTGATGGAAAAAGGGTTGTGCAAGGAAGAAACCTCAAGTGTTTGAAATGTCTAAGGCATCGCAAGGGCAACACCCAACCACTGATGGACAATCTACCAATGTTGCGAGTAACTGTGGTGTTGACTATGCTGGTCCGTTTCTTACAAAATGTCTAAGGGTTGAAACACCACTTCTATTAAAGGTTATATTTCACTTTTTGTCTGCATGGTAACAAAAGCTGTATATCTAGAACTAGTTACCGACTTAACTACCGAAGCATTTTTGGCAGCTTATAAGAGATTCATCGCTCGCAGAGGAATTCCTCAACAAATATTCAGCGACAATGAAACCAATTTTGTTGGTGCTCACAATAAATTGCACAGGGATTTACAACTGGCAATAAACCATTCAACAAAGTAAGCAGCAGAAGTAACCGTCAATGACGGCACGGAGTGTCTGCTAAAAAAAATAGAACCAAGATTTTTCTATGTACTTGGGCTGCAAGATTGGTATTTTTAACATTGACTATACTTTACTGGCTCACGATAGCATTTGCACAAGACTATGAAATCTTTCATCCCAAATCTAGCTTCTATGCAGAAAACTTGGGTAGTGCCCAGATCAAACGCGGGAATCTACGTCTGCAATTAACATTTCCAATAAAGGAGATAAACGAGGATCAAAGAAACATTGATATGACATGGACAAAAATAAGAGAAATGTGCGATCGAACCAAGCAGCTAACTGAAATTACGCACTGCATGGTATTATTTTAGCATCTATCCACAAAAAGGCGTTATCTTCTAAAGGACATTGGGGAAGTTCTTCAACTGGCAGAATCCAGAGAAAAAAAGAATTATCCGTGGTAATCTCCTTACTAGTATATTTGGGGTCTATATCGATGCTAGATTATCTCAGGTGGTTTCCACAATAAATGATATGAGGTCATGGTTCTAGAGTACAGATCACAATAGAATCATAATCGAAGTAATATCAACGTGTCTCAGTGCGGAAGACTTTTACGACGAGCTTCAACAAATACAATAATCTATTGAGCGCAATCCACAGTCAGGGGCAGTTTAAAAAATTTTCAGCTTCCTAAGTTCATTAACTCATACTCTAGATCAAATTATATAGTGTGATGTACCAAAACAATGCTTAAAGCCAAGACCATTAACCTCGGTCAAATAATAAAAGAAAACCCAAGAAAGAACGTAAACAAATGTATCACATTTAAATTCTTAATAGTAAACAAACAGCGGTTACTATGTTCATTCATGCAACTGCACACGGTCATCACATCCGGCGCTAATTAAATAATGCAAGTGAGCATTAACTAGCAAACGAGCGTACGATATACTAAGTGACACACTAGAGGAAGTAGGTCGCTACCTGGTTTGCGTCATGTCCCCAAGTAACAAGGCGGCTTGGATTACTTTTGTTTTCCGCGATCAAAGTCTGCTGTTACAAATTGGGAAAATTAGCTGACTTAGGGATAGACAGGTCTTTGTGGATTGCAATCATTATTGATTACGAATTAAGATTTCGAATTAATGTTTACATAGAGGTAAGCGAAATGGTTAGTATAAATAATTGTAAATCAGTCAATAAAGTTAAGTTCGGTTTTTACTGTAAACGGGACTTGTCTTTTGGAGTGGTGCTGTTAAGCTGCTCCAAGTACCTTACTCTATAAGAGTCAAAGCTTACGAGCTGCTCTTGAGGAGCCAAAGCCTTAGTGGCTGCTCCTAATTGATCGTCCATGAAAAGGAACACTACAATAGAGAAGCAATTAAAAGTTCACGCAATTAATGGATCAAGCCAAGTAAAATGCAGACCCAAGCATTTTTTATCCAGCATGAGTTAACGAACTCAGAGGTAAACAAAACAAATTGAAGCAATGTGTGTCACTAGGAAATAATTTTAGTTAAGCATTTTTATCATCTTGTAATCAATTAATTTGCATAAAAGTACGCCAGTGTTGCAATAAAGTTCAGTTATATTCATATATAGCTACAACACGTTTTATTTTTAAACGTTTCTTCTCACCAAGAGTCAAATTAAGTTTGACTACTTTGGGCAACATAATAAGACTCAAATTAAGTTTGAGTACTTATAAACCAACTCAAATTAGAGTATTTACAAACCAACACAAATTAAGTTTGGGTATAAATTCTAACTAGACTCAAATTAAGTTTGAGTGCTAGTTACACTAAACGATGCGCCTATTCTTCAACTTGAGAACATGTATGCGGGTTTATTCACGTCAAATGTAAACTTGTTTGCTTTATATAGTAACCTCTTCAACTATATATTTAAAATCAGTTATTTTACATGAAAAAAAAATTTTTCTATTTGTATATTTAAATATTTTCTTGTTTGCATTTAAGAAAAGGAATTAACTTGTGTCAAATATTATTTTCAGACAATGAAGACAAGTCACAAATAGGAAAGTTATTACCAGCTTTTAGGAAGAAGCGTTCGACGAATGACCGATATTCAAAAATTATTGATTTTCCTACAATCCAAACAAATATAGAGCGGGGATTTTATAAAGAGCCAACTATTTTTGATGAGGATATTAATAAAGTGTTTACAAAAGCCCTCGAATATTTTGGTGAACATTCAAGGGAAGCCGCAATAGTAATAGAGTTATCAAATGTTTATAAAGAGAAAAAGTTTGATGCATATGAAAAGCTTTTGCAAATTGTTCCTGATAAGGAATTGAGTAGTTTCTGTCCTTCCCGAAATAAAAAAGCCACAGTTAATTGCAAAGCTCCTGAGGATATTATTCAATGCATATGCGGTCTATTTAAGGATGAAGGATTAATGATACAATGTTCTAAGTGTTTAGTTTGGCAGCATGCTGAATGCACTAAAGCAAATGTAAGTGCAGATAACTATCTATGTGAACGGTGTGAACCAAGAGAAGTCGACTTGGAAGTTCCATTAGATGAATATACTGAAGAGGGATATAGATACTATTTATCACTTTTACGTGGAAATTTACAAATCAGGCAAAGCGATACGGTGTACGTTCTCCGTGATATTCCAATTAAAGATGAAAGTGGAAACGTATATGAGACTAAAAAGCATACGTATGAAACCATCGGTAAAATAGATTATTCAGAATGTGATATATTTCGTGTAGAACGTCTTTGGAAAGATAATGAGGGAAAAAGATTTATATTTGGTCACCATTTTTTAAGACCACATGAAACTTTTCACGAACCTAGCAGAAAATTTTATGAAAATGAAGTGATCAGAGTTCCACTATATGAAGTAATTCCAATTGAACTTGTTATAGCAAGATGTTGGGTGCTAGATAGAAGTACATTTTGTAAAGGTCGTCCAGTGGATGTTACTTCAGAAGATCATGTTTACATTTGCGAGTTAAGAGTTGATAAATCCGCAAGATTTTTTGCAAGAGCAAAGCAGTCTTATCCAACCTGTACAAAAAATTATGCTTTTAAAAAATTTCCGGAGAAAATTAGAATATCAAGAACATATACGGTAATAACAATGATAATTCTTACAAAGATTTATATTAATTATTTACTATTATAGCCGCATGAAGTAGATCCATCTTTAATTAAACCGAAGAGGCGAAAAACCGAGGAAACCACTTTAACACAGACAAGAAGAAATTTAGCCCCTGTGATGCAATTGCTTCCACCGCCACCAAAGGTGAGTTGAATGTTCATCAGTGAACACACTGCTTTTATCAAACACATTTTTCTCTCTACATAAAACAACTAATAACATTAAACAGTAAAAGGCTTTTCTTCTATTATCACAATCGTATATCTATATCTCCTACAAATTTAGGTATATAGAAAACATAAATCACATGGTAATTTTTGTCAGTTATCATTGTTGAAGGTAAAGTGCGCATTTTCTAAGAAGAAAGCTAATGAAACCTTATAACTCACCCAGTAACTCACAAGTAAACAAAACCGTATGTATCCTGTATAATAGGAAAAGACATTTTTTGCTCTGACAATAGCCTTCTGTTGCATAGCTTAAATTGGATTTTAACTGTTTGTGCTTGATTGACTGATTCAGGGTGGGTTCAGCTTTAAGGTCCAAAAGATCTGCCTAACGTGGCATATATGGCAATAAACAAACGGATGACTTGATGCGGGTTTGGGCTGCCTCTGGCTCCCCACTCATCTCCCTCGCGAGTGACTTTTAAATATTTGCTGGGGCGTATTGTAGACTGGAAGAACAACTAACATTAATTACGGGACGTGACCCCGTTTGCAAGAATAGTTAAATAGTTAAAGATATTCGAGGGATCTCGAAACAGACCTCGTCATGTGAGTCCCTTTTCGTCCCTCTGCCAAGAGCCGTCTCAGCCAGTACCCGCCGGGAGAATCCTTGGCAGATCCCTGACCTTGACGCCCCTTGTCATTTCGAGCATTTGCTTGTAGGTTAGCCGTCCCACGTCAGCCATAGGGCTGCCGGTAACAGCCAACCTCCTGCTCGTTAAGGCCGGACATTCGCACAGAATGTGCTTTGCCGTCTCCGTATCCTCTAGACACAGGTTGCACACATCATCCTCCAGGATCCCCATCCTTTTGAGATGATGTCCGAAGCAACCGTGTCCAGTGGTCAATGAAACTAACCACCGGAGAGTTCCTCGCTCCATGCTTAGAACTCTCCTTTTGGTCGTTCCGCACGACAGCCTAATCGTTTTCTTAGTCTGTCTGCAAGTTGTCATACTGTCCCATCGATTTTGATGTTCCTTTATGACCCA
>QYTT01087425.1:68675-81373 GCA_006980735.1 Dasypogon diadema | reverse complement strand
ATAGAAGATAAGCTAACATTACAAACATATGTCCTGATTCTTGTAGTGTGGTTCTAGTTATTACAGATTTATGCAAACAATTACTGCCCCTCTAAACCTACACATAAAAATAATTTCCAGAAAGTTCCCTAATCCTTGCATTTAAATTACTAACAATTGTCAAGGGATTTATGAAGAAATATCTATAATTTAACTGAAATATGGAAACTTAAAGTCTAATGTAACGTACCATGAAGATCAGAAAAAAATCTAATCTTTAAAAGCAAGTAAATGCTAGCATATGCTGCGGTTGTGTACGACGAGATGGTTATGCCCAATAAATCCTTGCAGTCTTGGAAACATATGCAGAACGCAGTCGCAGACTGCACACCTCTTTGACAGTGATAAGCATTTGTTGCCTGATGACATGGTTGATGAGGATAATGACCCGGAAACCTTCCACATCCTCCTCCTCGCACAACTTTTAAACTTCTTAAATTTCGACATATATTTTGTGATTAAATAATTATCGGAGATAATAGGACAAAATGCAATACTCAAAGCACTGAAAAATTAGCTAGCGTTAGCGTTAATGCTTATGAGGTACATGGGACTGAAAAATATGATAGCGCTAGTGGGAAGCACCCTCAAACACCTCATGCACAATATTAGTAAGAAAATTCCTTTAAAATTTGGGTAATTTCCAAGTAAAACCAAAAACCATTAGAAAATGCAAATATTAAATAAATGTGTACCCGTTCAAGCTCGGTCTGAATAGGTTCTTCGGTATGTTTTGGCTGGCCGAATAAAATTGCTGTTTCTCCTCTATCTCCCATAATTATTCACAGAAAATTAGTTTTAAATTGAATTATTTTACACGATACGATTAGTGATTGGTGAGTGCACGTATCCGAAATTACTTAATTACGAAGGTGCTGGATGGAAATCGCACAACAAAACCAAATTTATGTGCACCGCGGTTGCTTTATTACGATCATATTCCGACTTTAGTTCGGAATTATCACAGCACTTGTGAAAATTGGACTTTTCTTGTAATTTAAAAACACAATTTAAGCTTATCCGCGGGCACTCTTAATGTATCAAACGATATGAACACAACACTGCGAATGCCAACTTGTTCAAGAGAACGCCCTAAATATAGCTGAAGAAAGAGCGCAGATCGCATATTTACCAAAAATTTCTCTTGGGTTAGTGAAAACGAAATGTCAAAAAATCAGTTCTCTCTTATGACTATCTTCTCTTCTGTACAACAAATTGTAAAACATGTTCTAAAACTGTTGAAGGTTTGAAAATAGTAGTCATTTGTAAATGAAGGGTTTGAAAATAGTAGTCATTTGAAAATAACAGGTTTAGGTTGAAAGCTTAGGTAAAAGCTGCTATTAAAGCTGTGTGAGCTTTCTATTATTTACAACTTCTAAATTAATTGTATAATTTTTCCAGCTTTTAAGCTATGAGGATAATTGTTATTACAAAAAATTTTGGCCTATGGGGAATCGAATACAAATAAGAAACTTTGCTATTTCAGAAATATAATACGATTTTTCTTAATCAAGAGCAAAATGTAGTATTACGAGAATTAACTAAAATCGAGGCAGCTTTTATTTTTTGATATTTTTTATCCTGGAAGGAAGCTATAGCTAAAAGTGGTTCACAAACTAATATTATAGTCTAATTAAAATTCTTAGTTTGCAATTGAAGAATTAAGTGATACAAATTATATTGTAAATAATTGCTATTGTGAATTAATAATGCCTGTCATGGTTGACTGCAAAGCTGTCAATCAGATCATGTTTACGTTGTAGATTTACAAACATAACATGTGCAGAAATTTATATCATTATCATCATCTCTGTTCATTTTAATTATTATCAGTAATGTGCCGTATTTTCCGAAAGTTGTGAAATTGACGAATTGGATTTATACTTTAAAAAGAGACTGGTGCACTTCCAAGGGTAACACGTCTTGCCGACGAAATGGCCCCACCGTTCGGATTAGTATTAGAAACCTCAGCTGTGATAACTACAATTTTACAGTTTTTAACTGGAGTGTAAGATTAGTTAATTGAAATTTGTGGTGCAAAGCAATATTAATATTAATTGAATTTTTCAGCCTTGTATGTCGTAAATATATTCAAAAAAAGAGCACTGGAGAATCATCTGGATTTCCGTTCGTGTGTGGATTTCTATCGTAACATTGTAAAATTTAATTTAAATGAAAAATTTAGTAAAGATGATTGGTTTCAGGTGCAGTCTGTGGTTGTGGTATGGTTTTTTAACTGGCGAGAAGATTGTTGTTATGGTTAATGTGGTGGGGTCGTCATTAATGTTTCTTTACACTGTCACATATTATGTTTTCACCGTAAATAAGAAACACTACGTACGTCAATTTGCTGTTGCCTTCATATCCTTAATAACAGTAATCATTTACACAAAATATGAAGATCCTAATAAAGCTGTGGAAATAATGGGTAAAGACTCACATATTCAAGAAAACTATCCCACAAAATAGAAATTTTCATTTTATATTTTACTTAATTCAGGCTATATTTGCTGTATTGTCACTGTAATGTTCTTCGCAGCACCACTGACTATGCTTTTTCACGTAATAAGAGCTAAGAATTCTGAAAGCCTTCCATTCCCACTAATCACTGCATCTTTTGTTGTTTCCCTGCAGTGGTTCATCTATGGAATTATTATTGACGACACTTTCATACAGGTAAGATTTATTGTGTTGCATAATTATTTAATGCCAACATCTGCATTTAAAGCTTTGTTTGTTGTTTTTTTTGTTTACCCAAACAAGTTCGACAAAAAAATTCGTGGTATTTATTTCTATTACTCTTGATACTTGGACTCAACAGAGTGAGGAAATAACACAAGAATTTAGTTACTTAGTGTTTTTGCTGGCGGTAGTCCTCTTATTTACGAAATTATATAAATTAACATTCTGATTGCCTTAAAGTGAAATATTTCAAGGTGTACTGGAATAGTTTAAAGCTAAAGTTCCTTTTGTTGGGCGTGGCAAGAATCTCATAGAACTATAAAATATTTTCGCAAAATGTACATAACATTAAGTAAACTTTTCTGTTTATGTGTGTGTGTGTGTGTGTGCTTTTGAAAAAAAAAATTGCCACGAGAATGTCGTTTTTGTGATGTTCAGCGATTAATTGTTGCAGAAGAAGGGTTTGCTTGTAAATTTACATCGCTATTATTAGCCTTATCGTTGTATCTGTTAGGAGCAGAAAACGTTCCAACATTAATATAAGAGTTTCGAAATTTAATTGCTCCGAACGAATACGACGACCAGGCTATATATATTGTAAAAAATAGATTAGTAACTTCCTATGTACAATGCTGTCTTTGAAAGTCATATTTTTACCATTCCGCCGTCCGTTTAAAGTATTTTAGAAATATAGTATAGCAAAATTAATAAATTGTTTGTATTTTTAGATTCCTAATTTTCTTGGATGTATGCTATCAGCGGCACAATTGAGTTTGTTTGTGTGCTATCCGCCAAAGAGTTTTTCTGGTCCATCTTATAAATTAGTTGATCAAAATCCAATATTCTGAACAAACGTTTTTTTTCTTTTTGTAATATTTGTAAATTAATAAGCAGTAGGCTGTTTTAATTTTAATGCCCTGTGGGCGTCACGATGTCACGATCAAGAAAATATTGAGTGATGTAAATGCATTGAATTGTATTGCGGACGTTTAAAAGAAAACTGTTATTTAAGTAGTTTATTTTCTTAAAAAGTTATTTGAATAATAAAATTATGTGTAAGACACAAATGTATGGTTTAAATTATTTCTATTTTACGGAAATTTTAAAGTTATTCAAGGAATTGAGTTAAATTAATCAAATCACACCTCTCTTGTAATTTTAATGGAATCGAATTGTTGCAGGTGCACGAGATATATGATTTAATATTAAATATTGGCAAAGAGAGTAAACTCAGTAAAAATGTTGATAAGACTGGTAAACACAGATTTTGTTAAATGAAAACTAGTTTGTGTTTTGCATACAACTACCTTACACTTGTCAATAATTTATACTAATTTTTGTTCAGTCTACCACAGTTTTCACATATTTGTCGTAAACCACAATATCACACTTGCTCCTGTATTATGTGTACGTTTCCTGATTTCTTTTGAGTTTTAATATTGTTCTGTTCGCGAAATTATGTTTTTTTTCTAGCAGAACATGCCAGGCACTTTGTTTTCCGTAGTTCCATCCAATGGAGTAGTAGGCGCATATTTCTATAAAATTGACATTAATAAATTCAATTTTATTCGATGAATCTTTTATTAACCTGTTTCAAGAGTATCATGATTGGAGCCAGTATAATGATACCCACAGTTTAATAGCATTATAATGCCGAGAAATTGTTTAAACCATCCCAATAGTTTTTGTAATGTGTGTGGAGACATTTCTCACTCAAAAGCCGAAATATGACCCTCTTAAGTTAAAAATATTTTGAATATTTTCGTATTCCTATACATACGTCACGTCATCAGGTTAAGCCTTGGGCTCTTCATATTTGCTGTGCAAGATGCCTCATCCTGTTTACTCAATGGGCAAAAGGATCTTGATATATGGCCTTTGCTTTTGCGTGACTAATGTGAAAGGCATTACAAATAAGTCTAGACATACAATAAACTATTCTGGCTTAACATCTGCACAGAGACCTAAAGCCCATAGTTAATATTTACTGTGCCAAAACCTTCGATGGAACACTTATCCTCAGGGGAAAGCAATCTTGAGTCAATTTAAAGCAAATGGAGCACAAATGAAGGGATTGGAAGCAGAAGGATATAGGTGCACTTTTTTCTCAAAATGTATTAAGTACACCGTTAGATAGCTTAAGATCTAAACTATGTATATAATTTTGATATGAGAAAACTAACTACCTCGAAAGAAATGTTAGAGCTTCCCAACAGATTCTTGGGAACTGTAAGAACTTTCCAACCATTTTTCTCCAAACTTTGCACTTGTACCATTTTGCTTCTAACTCCTTCAAATATGTTGGTTGGCTATTGCTGTGACACTTAAAAGAGATCATCCTCAAGTCAAATATTCCAGAAATTCATAAAATATTGTTATTTTCAAAGATTTTTTTTAAAATATTTTTCATTAGTGTTTTTCTTGATTTTTACGAAAACTTTGTTTAATTTTGTGTTAAAAATAAAAGTTACGCGACTGATAAATGTTATTTTTGTCTTTAGAATACATTCCCCTAAACAAATCAGGCGAAAGTTTTGATTTAACATTGATCAGATTGTATTTTATTTATTTCTGCACATTAGTTAGATTTCATTTGATTTTCTGAAACATTTATTAGAATCGAGAAATGTAAATTTCAAATGAAGGTAAATTTTGAAACATTTATTTTTAACGATCCTAAGAATTATTGACATGAAAAGCCAGCCAGAATACCAGGTATGGTAAGTCCAAGTAGAGATTCCACCATTTTTGTTTATGTTACGTCATTGCGTTAAGGTTTTCTATGAATTTTTGGTTATATTGTTGAAAAAATTCTAAAATTAGTCATGAATGAAATATGCTAGAGTAACGGGGAACAATAGTGCAAAAAATCAATGAAAATTCCTAAATTATTTAAAATTTCCATATAATTTTGACGGGGTATAACGACATTCAAATGTCGTTTTTCTCTTTACCACACCTTGTGCTGTATACCCCGTAAATTTAACCAGAAAATAGTATAGAAAATATTGGTATAACTAAGGAAAAGTATTAAAAAAGGACTTTTTAAATATTGTGAAAAATATAAAAAAAATTCCGCTAAATGAATATAAAAAGGTAAATTGAAAAATTCATGTTTTTCCGTAATCCATGTCATTCCCTCAATTTTCAGCGTAGGGAAGTAAAAATGCATTTTGAAGGGAATTGAACATACTTTTTTATATTCATACAGCAAAATTCGCATTTTTAATATTTATTGGTAATCACACTTTTTTCAATTAATTGCAACCTCAAATGCGACGTACACACAAACAAGGATTAAATTAAAGCACTTTTTCATACTCTGTATTATTTCACTACTAATCAGTTACTGTGAGCAAAATGCAAAAAGCAAAACTCAAACCTTGTACCTTTCATTTTATCCTCTTTTAAAGCGTTCATACTTTTGCAAATTACTCTAATATGAGCCGTTGATTTTGAGAGTGGCGTAAGCTAATTTTTGCAATTATAGTAAGAATTTAAGTTGAACAGGTTACCATCCCTTGACTTTGACTTTTGCTAAAATTGAAAAATGTGACTCAAAATCAACAGCCCATTATAAATAATATTCTAAATATGTAAGTATGTATTTGCATAATATTTATAAAACTTCGGCAAACAAATTTGTGTGTGGCTCAATGGTCTAGGGGTATGATTCTCGCTTTGGGTGCGAGAGGTCCCGGGTTCAAATCCCGGTTGAGCCCGTTATTTTTCCCTCGGCTCATTCTTATTTACTAAAAATAATTACCTTTATTCTCGTGGATTTAAAGGGATCACTTGTGAAAAAGGAGCAGTATTTAATTGCTTTGCAGTCAGCGGCATTAAAAATGCCAATCAAGTATAGAAATGACTTACGGAAGCGGTGAGATTTTCCAGGTGTAAAAATGCCACGCTTGTACTTTAAATATAACTGTGACCCGTGTCGAATTGTGAGTAAAATGGGAGCCATCAGCAGCAGTGTCAATTAGAAGCTGAAGTACCTTAAATAGCATCAGGTATTTAGAAAAAGCTGTCATTGCAAGCTTTTATTTCGCTTGGATTTTTTATGTGTGTGGTGTCTGTCCGGCGCCCCTTTAGTTTTACATTTCTTTACATTTTACTCCCTTCCCGTTATCCAATTGGGTCGGAATTTCTACATATATATATATATAGATTCGATAACTTTACAATAATAAGAAATCAAGGAGTTTATCTGATGATGGAGCCATGGGATCTTTGTTCTGGCGAACGTAGACCCACTGAGCTTGATCTCGTTAGATTCGTATCGGTGAGTAAGTGGGTTATAGGCGGTGATCAGGGTCTGATGAAGAAGCCGGACCGGAAAGTGGCCATGGGTTCTCCGTTCTCCCCTCTGGCAAATATATACCGGGCAAATTTGGGATTGTTAGATTCGTCCCGAAGAGTACGTAGGTTATAGGCGGTGATATTCTGGCTCCGTCATGAAGGTGACAAGGCGGCCACGGTGCTCTCAGGTGCTCTCTTGGTACCATACCAAGAAGTGCGCCTTCTGTGTTAGAAGGGAAATTCAATATTTATTATTATTATTTCCTTAAAATCTATATTACGATTTTCATTTGAATACAGCAATCGTATGAATAATTTTGACAGTCATTGTATGTAAATATGATTATGAACTCTTAAATTTGGAAATTTAATTGTCGTTTTAGACATTAAAATCCCAGTGAAAATAAATTTCAAAAATGCGTAAAAAGTAATTATTAATTTAAATATAAATAAAAATTCAAAAATTTTCCTAATTATTTAGAAGTAAACTCTATCTCTAGTCTCAACCTCAAGTCCATTTCTAGTGTTATTACAGATGTTCTTAGAGATACAGTGCACACATTTACGACATAATTAAAAACTTAAAAACGATGGAAATTCTTAAAGAGGAAAAGAATTTGTGGGGAACAGAAACTTTATTTTAAAGTCCCCAAAATCTTTAGTGTGGCTTGTGAATTAAATTTTGTAATTATGAATAGGTTAATATATAATTTAAAGAACCCCTTGTTCAGCAGCCTCGGTAGCGCAGTAGGCAGCGCGTAAGTCTCATAATCTTAAGGTCGTGAGTTCGATCCTCACCCGGGGCAGCAACTTTTTTCCACCGCAACAAAAAATTTTGTAAAACTTAGTTTTTATGAAATTAAGTAATGTTTATCTTATTTTTCTTTATGATTGTTTGAAACCAAAAAGTCGAACAAACAACATAGTGAATTTAAATAGTAACAAAGTCCAAATTGATTTAACATAACACCTCAGTGTCAGGGTAGTAAAACCGTCAAATTACCCCTCAGTTCTGCAACTCCAGAGAATCGCATTGAGGAAAATTTCCTGATGAGTTTTTATCTTCTCAACGTAGGAAACGAAAAATATAGGAATTTTTTCCGGCTGACTTGTAATTATAATGCTTTTAATGAACCTCATGAGGTGTCTAGTCAAGTGTGTAGTAAGCTCAGATTGACTTGAAATATTGGATCGACTCGCCTCAATCGCACTTGGGTGCTTGAATCGAGTCGAAACGACAGCCCAAATGCAATATAAACGGGGATTGAGGGATTCAGTAGTCAAAATGACATTAAGAGCAGTTGAAATATAATTATCATTGTGATTTTCTTGACTTTTTCGCCCAATTTATTTTATGTTTACTTTTTAAAATTATACTCACAATCAATCTCAACTTCATCTTTCAACTCTGCCTTTTACTTTGCCGAATGTAATTATAGCCCACAAACTATATTCCCCATGGAAATAATAATTAAAGAAAGGCCCTATGCCCCTATGTAATCTGCAAAATCCGTGTACATGTGATAAGCACTTGCACATGTCGGCAAGGGGTAAAACGGGCAAGGAGGGTATCGTCATATTTGACATTTTTCGTTGTCATTTTGATGTTTTGATGATTTCAAAGTGCAAAGTAAAGTGTTTTTAAAGAGTTTTTTGTGAATTCTTATCTAAATTAGAAAGTGCAAGTGTTGTGGGAAGATAAAACATAGTAGCAGTTTGTTTGCTACAAAAGATAATTTTTAAAAAAAGACCGAAAAACATGGAATTTTTACCACGAAGTGCACTGTGCTGTGTTGGAAAAACAATCGACGATATTCAGCCGGAAAATCATTTTTCAGGGGCAATGCTACCGTGATTTCCTCCACCGCCCTCCTCTCCGCCTTCCATCTCACACATTCACGTAGTTAGTTTTAGAATAATTAACATGCAAAAGTGGGAGACCCCTCAAATTGTATGTTATTCCAATAGTAATGTAAAATTAAATCGGAACAGACTAAACCCGTGTTTTATGTCTGTAGAATCTTCCTTAACGACTTTGGTAGGCGTTTTTTGCAATCATAACCCAAAACGGAAACTAATTTCATAACATCACATTGCAAAAAAAGAAGAAGTCTACATTCTTCATATATATTTTCCCTGTTCAAAACATCAACCTCATCATGAGTACATGAAAACAAAGTCAGTAAGAAACTAATCTGAAATTTTATCAACAATTGCAATTGTTATTAATCGCGGAACTTGATTAAGATCTCTTGCTGTAAACACTCCGACTCCGTAGATATTAAAGATAATTCGAAAATTTCATAAACGAATTTGAGCTTTCAGTTGTTTGTGACTTTAATCGGTAATGGTGCAAGAGCAACAAGGTCGTGTTCGTGTTGGGTTCGTCATAAAAATAAACAAAACTTTAATTTCAGCGAGATGTTGTCCGCATTACCCGCATGGGTTTGGTTCCAGTCACTTTTCGGCGATATTAAACTGTGTCCAAGATGTAATGAGTTTTTAAAAGTGAGAGATTAACAGCATGACGAAGGTTGCCACATTCAATATTAGCGCACCTTTTCTTTTGTTTCTTCATTCGTGAATAGATGCGATAATTTAATTACGTGACGGATGTTTAGTCATTTACCCTCTTCGAGAAGATCATAAACAATGCGATTATTAAAAGACTGAGGGAGAGGTGGTTTTAACCCCTGTAATCCCTCTCACTGTATTCTCATGTGTTGACACCCCTTTGAAATGAGAACTTACTATCCAGTAGTAGTTTTACTATGATTCATAAATTTAACTTCCTGTCAGGAGAGGAAAAAACGGTCGAAAAAACAAGATGAGGTGACATTACTGGTTTGTCAGTCGACATGATCAGCCCTCCTCCTAGTAGCAGGTAAACAGACGGCGATACAGTTCGTTGAACGATGTAAAAAAACGAGTGATTTTCGAAGTAATCAACCCTCTTTTGTTCAGCTTTGCTTTTATACTGTGGGTTGAATGTTAAGTGAGGTATGATTTTGATGAATGCCAACATTAATCTGACCCAATTCAGGTTAATGGATCTTGTAGAGGATATTATATCTTCGGAGTAGCGATATAGTTATTAAACTCGTAACGGCGATCATAATACAACTGTGCTTTGCAAACTTTCAAAAAAGTTAGGTTAATTTTGCAATATAGTTAAGAAATGGTCTTATAGATTAACATTTTGATAGAGAGGAAAAAAGTGGCTGAGGAATTTTATTGGTATAATTAAAATTGTTTTAAATAAAATTTCGTGGGATTTTATATTTTTACCATACAAAAGGCAATTATGTCGTCTTTAAGGTTTTATTCATTTATGAAGTTTCTTTCAAGGTATTGCCGAAGCTCAGGGGACAACTTAGGCGGAAGGAAATTAGGGAAGAGGAGATTGGGAAATTTTAACCTGACAAATGTTGTAAGTGAGCTACAATTTTTAACATGAAATTATTACTGTGCAACATTCCCAGTGGATGTCTTGTTAGTCAGTAGAATTTCCCAGATAAATCGCCGTATCCTGTGCAGGATTCGATCCCACACCAACAGGGGGGAGAATATGCAGACGTGTGTCTCAGTCCGCTTGGCCACCGGCGCAGGTAGCCACTTTGATTTCATTCGTTCTGTCTATACTATTCTTTACATATAGTATTAGCATATCGCTATTTAAAGTTTGTTTCTCCAGTCTTTCCAAGACATAATTTTCATTTGTATTAATTATACGCATCCAAATTTTATATTACAATTATATAACAATATTGAACATATTCTTTTCTTGTTGGAAGTTTCGTGTGAAGCGAAACAAGTGAATATCTTATGGAATAAAGTCTGGTGAGTATGGTTGATCGAACAAAATACTTTAGACTAGTTCCAATAATAACGTCACGTCAACGAGAATAAACAACAGAAGAAAAAAGTTGAAAATTAGAAGTCACCCAATTCTTATATGAAATCCTATGCTATGAATGACCTGGTAAAAAATATAATTGGAACCGAAATGTATAAATACCTGAATTTTTTGTGTCGTTTAAAATTCGAATTACGAGACTTTGGGTTGTATTGGGTTGGGTTGGTTTTCGATTTTTGGACATCCTGTATTCTCAGGGAATCCTCTACCCTTGATCCTTCTTGACCCAGATTTCAACTCGATCTTTCAACCATGTATTCACAAAAATCTCCCAGCCTTATGTAAGTGTAAATTAAATAGACGAGGCCGTTGAGGTATTGATTCATTTATATAGCGTGGTTAGTTCGATGGGGCAACAAATGAAAGTAGCTATGTTCCTTAAAAACCGTAGTGGGATGAAAATGTTGAGGGAGGCCAGCAACCTTTGATGAAGTATACAGAACTCTTTGTAACATGAAATCAGATTCTGCTGGTTCAGATAATATCTCACTCAAATTCATTAGATTAAGTTGCCCTACATTTTGCTAACAATAATGCACATATACAATAATTGTTTGACGGAATCTGCATTCCCTTTTGCATGGAAACATGCAATTATTTTGCCTATAACTAAAAATGCGTCTGTTAGCTCGCTATCTTATAAGGCAAAATAAAAGTGTACTATCTAGCCAAAACCCAAATCGCTTGAGAGAATTGTATGTGAGCAATTGTTGACGTACCCTCACGGCAATACTTTCCTTAAACAGCGGCAGTCCAGTTATCGCAAACACCACAATTGTGACAATGACGAGGTGTGTTATTTATGTCTATTGGACTTTTTAAAGTCAATTGTTAGTCTGGAACTCCTGGAAAAGTTATTTTGCTAATTCAAACTAAGACTGCAGCAAGAAAGGGTGTGTGACTGTGATGTACCATAGGGTTCCAATCTAGGACCACTAGTTTTCAGTATATTCATATTTATATAAACATTTGGCCTGACATTGTTCAAAACTCCTTTATTTACATGTATGGTGATGACGTCTAGTCCTATTGACTTAGTCGAAGATTATGCCTGCAGACTAAACGACGATTTGCGCCAAATTTATCGATGGTTGATATATAACAAATTGTCAAATCACATGATCATCATTAGCCTTCGTATTCATTCTTCTGATTTCCCTTTCGTCTTGCTGGATGATAAGATTTATATGAAAAAAGCGAAAGATCTTGAGAATAACAACGTACTGCGATCAGGTTAAATCATACATTATACATATCTTCCTATCGTTAGTTCATTTTAGGTTGTCCATTGAGCTGTTACCTGCAGTACATATTATTGACTTTTCTTCACAAAGTAATTTATATTAATGCACCGCTCTATATGTATAAAGATCAGTCAGTTTGGTTGGCGAGTATTCGTTTGATTGTGGAATTCTCTTCCTGAGGTAATTTCTCCTGCCTTGGTTAGATTTTTCATCTTCTTCACCTCTTCATGATTAGTTAATAATTTTAAATTAGGCTCTTTTTATTACCTATGAATTTTCTCTTGTCGTGTGTATATAAAAACTATGGATTGGCTAATGAAATACCAAATTACAAAATCCCGAATTACAAAATTCCGAATGACACAATCTCGAATGTCTAAAATCCCGAATGTTACAAATGTTTCTCCCTCTTTTGTAAAAGGCAGCATGTTGAGGGTTGGGTACAAGATCTCGATTTAAAAACTCCCGACTTATCAAAACCTGAGATTTAAGTATTGACGTTTTTAGTTTTTGGT
>QYTT01087425.1:20149-68655 GCA_006980735.1 Dasypogon diadema | reverse complement strand
TATTTATATAAACATTTGGCCTGACATTGTTCAAAACTCCTTTATTTACATGTATGGTGATGACGTCTAGTCCTATTGACTTAGTCGAAGATTATGCCTGCAGACTAAACGACGATTTGCGCCAAATTTATCGATGGTTGATATATAACAAATTGTCAAATCACATGATCATCATTAGCCTTCGTATTCATTCTTCTGATTTCCCTTTCGTCTTGCTGGATGATAAGATTTATATGAAAAAAGCGAAAGATCTTGAGAATAACAACGTACTGCGATCAGGTTAAATCAGTTTTGGGGAAAGTATATGGAGTATTTCTGTGGCAGTGGACATTCTCTTCACCGTTTCAATTTTCTGTACGATTGCAATTTGTAAAAGCTCTTGTATTACCATTTTTACTTTCGATAGCTTAATATTCCCTGCCATGGATGCTTGCCACTTTTTAATCGGATCAATGTCGTGTCTCTTTCAGATTTGTATTCCGTTAACATTGTCACGATCATATACATATCTTCCTATCGTTCGTTTATTTTAGGTTGTCCATTGAGCTGTTACCTGCAGTACATATTATTGACTTTTCTTCACAAAGTAATTTATATTAATGCACCGCTCTATATGTATAAAGATCAGTCAGTTTGGTTGGCGAGTATTCGTTTGATTGTGGAATTCTCTTCCTGAGGTAATTTCTCCTGCCTTGGTTAGATTTTTCATCTTCTTCACCTCTTCATGATTAGTTAATAATTTTAAATTAGGCTCTTTTTATTACCTATGAATTTTCTCTTGTCGTGTGTATATAAAAACTATGGATTGGCTAATGAAATACCAAATTACAAAATCCCGAATTACAAAATTCCGAATGACACAATCTCGAATGTCTAAAATCCCGAATGTTACAAATGTTTCTCCCTCTTTTGTAAAAGGCAGCATGTTGAGGGTTGGGTACAAGATCTCGATTTAAAAACTCCCGACTTATCAAAACCTGAGATTTAAGTATTGACGTTTTTAGTTTTTGGTTTTTTTTGTAAAAGGCAGAAGAATGTAATAAATAATTCTTCACGACTGACCTTTTTTCTGTACTTTTTATAAAAGGCAGCATTTTGACTCTTGAGGGCTTTAATTTTATCCGAATTATTATTCTTTTTTGGAATTAGAGGTTCATAAAAATTACTAGATTTTCCGGAATTTTTTTTAATTTGAAAATTTTTCTTTCGAATTTCTTTGCCCGTTTCAATTTTGGGTATCTTACCTTATTTTTCAGGATTAATTTTTGAACATAATTTGTTTTTTTGTAATTCGGGCTTTTGTGTTTCGGGTTTTTAAAATAATTCAGAGTTTTGCTGTTTCGGTTTTTTGAGCTCCAAGATATGTTCCCGCACCCAGTAAAAGAAGTTGGTTGTCCCAGGGGAGGCCGTGACTGAATTGCATAGAAAGGAGGATATTAGAGGATAGGCCTGAGAAAAAGACACTAGAGAAGTTTGGAACTGTAAAGACCATAAAACTCCTTGGATTAGTGTTTTATAAAATCCAGCTTAGAGTTAGCTTTATTAATAGAAAGAAAACACCGATATCATATGAAAGGCCAAAATGCCAAAATGTTCCATCAATGTGGAAGGATATGTGTGTGCATTCTGCACATTCGTTCGATGCTTTAGGTGATTTGTCCTGCTGTTGTTCGCTGATCTTTTTTCACTGCATTTATAATAACGGACGAATGCAGTTTTGAGGTATTAAAAATGTGTGTTCAAAATGAATGTCATTTACCACAGTATTGCCAATTTCCCGAAAACTTTTGCCTTTTTCCGTAATTCTATAATACGTTTATGCTCGCATACACTAATTTCCCCTGAAATTTTCACTACGTTTTTGGGAAATAACACAATTTTGGAAGTATACGCAGACTTTTTCTACTGAATTATGAATGTATGGAAAATAAATTTCATTACAAAACAAACAATTAGTTTCAGATTATTTGATGTACGCAGCCTTTTTCTATCTAGTGTACCTATTTAGTAGTTGTGTAATGTCTTATTGGTTAGATGGCTTTTTATTTTCTGACAAATGCGAAAAAGATGAGCCAACGTCTTGTTCTGAAATGGCTTCATATCCTACTCTTGCTAGTTATGGGTAGGCTCTACAATTTTAGATATGTGGCAATTGGCATCACACTTAAACAGCACAAAATCAACCCAATAATGACCTACTAATTCCAATGAAATTAATTTAAATCTCATCGCTACTTATTAAATGACCTTCAAACTCCCAATCAGCCTACATCAGACAATAATGACTGCATCTTACAGATTCAGATTTACGTGATGTAATTGCTCATCGAAATGCTGCAGCCAGTCTTTTGCTAATCGTTTTGGGAAGAAAGAGCTTTTAAACCCACAACAAAGAAATATTTGGTGGATATCCGTAACTTTCTTAGCAATCATAAATCACAGCTTGAGTGAGCGTTGTTTTCAGACTTTTTTACGCACTGGAGAATTTGCAACTCAAATTAACGTGAATAAAATTAATATTTTGTTGTCTCGATAACGCCACCGCCGAGCATATCTAGTTAAAATGCAAGGAAACGATAGGTAATATGTACTGTACCTATCTTGTCGTGCCTTGGTGCAAGAGTTGTTGCATAATCATTAAAATTACAGCCACAAAGCGATTAGTTTACGAGACAAAGTTTTATACACAGAAACGTGAGAGAACACACCTCTAAGACAATTTTTCCTATTTTTAATTACTTAGCGTTGTTTTCTTTCGAGCCCAATACCGAGAGAATTAGTGAAGTGATAGGTATGATAATAATAATAATTAAATGAAACTTAACCCTGTAGGTCTATACTCAATGTTATAATAAAAAATCAAATTACGGCTCTTTGACAAATTATATAGAGTAAACCATACGAGCCAACTTTTTTGAAGTCTCATATTTCAACGAATAATCGAATCATAAATATACCAAAGTCCCACCACTGGCTAACGTCTCAAAAATATTCTTTATTTTTCTTTTCCGATGTCACAAACTCGTTAGCTCCTCCTTGAACTAGTCTGACTTCAGAAAATTATTGTGCACGACCCAGAGCATAGCTCCCTTTTCGACCATATTAATGATTTCCACCATCACGAAATGATTTCTCATAGAGTAAACCTTATGGATGATACCAGTGAAAGTGGCAAGAATTGACTGAGAGATGTACTTTACTTTAATCCTACTGGAAATTATGGAAAGTATTCTCGACGCTCCACTAGATCAAAGTCTGGTGACGCAGTTTTCACCTCGGTTAGGCGGGCACTATAAAATGGTGAAAACTCTGTCCAATATTGCTTCAAGTGAACTCTGTGGAATGTGGAGACGACAGGGTTAGGCACAACAGTGGTTACTGGCTTTAGATTCTGTATTTGCCTTATTATATGCCCTAATTCATTGAAGCTACTCTAGCAAATGTATCTACTTAGGCCCTAATACACAGCCTTATCATTGAACCTATTGTTGTAAAGCAACATATGCAGGGTTTCGGAACTTTTTTCGTTCCGAATCGATACAATGATAAGGCTGGCAATGTTTATCATTCCATCTAGCTTAACTAAGAGGGATATTATCACGCGCGAAAGGAAGGGGAAGTAAATTCCGTTATCCACGTACTAGTCTGGTTTTCCACGTACTATCGTGGGCGGTAACGAGGCTCCGTTATCCATGTACTCTCGTAGGCAGAAGGGAAGTGAGTGCTCATATCCTTCCGGGCAGACCAGTACGCTAGCTGGTTTTGATAAATTCCTGCTGACCACTAGTGAACTGATTCTATAAAAGAATTAAAGGTGGTCTGGCGACTGTTACCTGAGCATAATCTCCTCAAAGAGTGAGTCCGTTCTCTTGACTAACAGAAGAGTGATTCCGATAATTTCGGTTAGATAGAAAAGGAAAGTTCCTTGAATCTTTTTTGCATAGAACTGCACTCACTTAGACTGTCGCAATTACTCAAGTGAGATGTGCATTTAAATCTTCACTCATCTCTTCAGTTCTTCCTTTGCAATTATTATCGATTATCTTCGTTTTCATGTTCTCATGCTCACCGAAGTCTTCATTATTTCTAAAATCTCTATCGAATTTTTACATTCCTAAAAATGTTACTTGTATTTCAAGATCTTTTTAAACAGCTATCTCACAATTAATTCTTTCATTCCAATTTAACTGCTATTGAAGCAAATTTATAAAAATTTTGCATGCAAAAGCTACTTCAACACATTTGACTGTGAGTTACTCTTGAAATATTTACAACCTCGCACCTAGATCGTTTCCTGTAAGTAGAAAATATGCTAATTTCAATTGTAACTCATTTAATGCGCTCATGTGCAATAAGTTTCGATATTTTACGACCTCACGAAACAGCCAGTCTGGTACGCCCATCTGAGGGCGCTACGAGTAGACACCGACGCATCCCATTTAAATATTTTGATACGCGCAGCCCAGCTCATTTTAGACTTTTATTTTGTAAATTACACTTAAATACCAATGACTTTTTCTTTTATCGAGATTTAACGCGGTCATAATTCCATCAAGTTAGTGATGTTAAGTAACAAGAAATTTAACGAGGTTGAATTATTGATGAGTGAAATGTTTTAGTGTTGATTTGCTACTTGGATAGCCGCTCAAATAGAAGATGCTTTTGAAAAAATTTGCATGATAGGTTCTATTTGTCTGGAATGGAATTTTATTGTCACTTTCCAAATTGAAAGTATTTGTAAGCAGATTTCTAGCTCTAGCATGCCTATTTTAAGTATAAAAATATACTTGAAAATGAAATAAAATATGATTTAGTAAGAAGGCAATAGAAGCCATTCCCATTTAAAGCCATTGATTGATATCGCTATCATCATTTGAATTATTTCAGCTTCAGACAGGGAGTACAACCCGTGTACGATAAATATGTAAGGTAGCTTAACAACAAGAAAATTCTTTAAGTCGATAGCATTCTCAATAAGCGGATTGAAGAGAGTTGTTCAGGCCTCTGGAATGTTTTACACGAACTGATATTCTGCATATGACATGACATCAAAGAAGTAATGCATGATGACTGTAAGGAATCCATGAGAATTTCTGTCCGTAGAGTTAGTGATGGACTGGCATGTAGTAATTATAAGGAAATATTCGTATTTCCCATTCTCCTTACCCATTTTCGCTTAGAAGCTAGGAATTATCAAAGCCAAAATTTCAGAATTTTTTACCCTTTTTCCACATAAATATGCAAATTTCTTGAAAAAAGCTGTAATTAACACGCACTTTTCTTGCATAATTTGGAATCCCTATAGGTATCTCTTTAATTTGATATGAGGCATGTGTCCACCTATCTCTTTTAGTTTTCGAGATAATCAGTCCCGACGCCGACCTTGTCCGACGTCCTTTTCTATGAGCAATAAAAAAGAAAATTCCCAGAATAAAAAAAGAGAAATTTAGAATGATGTTCTCCTGAAAATTCTACTACTTTCAATACTTGAAGAGGTATCATTAACTTTACGAAAAAAAGTTTCACCAAGCCAACGGGCCAGCTCATGTGATACGATTGTTAGGCATTGGCTAAAGCTTACGGGCAGTCTTCAAATTTTGCTGGACAATATTAATGAATGCACCTGCCAGAACTGCCTAATTAATAATTATACAGATAGGATTAAGATAAGTGTTTCCAGAGCCATTATCATGTCAGGCCAATATCAGGCCAAGGGGTGTCAACAAAATGGGCTGGCAGGATCAGGGTTAGGCATGACACCAGCCTCCCAGGCCCTTCCCTTATCCTTTCCCAATTTTTATCAATCTGCCAAAGGACCATTTGTTGAAATTGGGTACACAGACCACGTTATCTGCTGTGTGGTGAAACGCTTTGGAAATTGAACGTAACCGTAAGATCTTAGAAAGAGTGCTACGCTACGCTAGTGTCCATTTGGAATATCAGGGGCACTCAGTTAGCTCGAGTAACACACGGTCACCAGAAGTTAGTTTTAATGTGTTGCCTATAGAAATTCATATGTAAAAAGCGGCAGCCTTAACTGCTTCAAGATTGGGTGCATCTTGGCTCGCTTGTTCCCCACAAATCCATCGTTGGGGTACTGCGAACCAAAACTCCTATGATCAGCACAGACAGAATCCACGTACTCGAAGTTATGATTGCCACAGAGTTTGAATTCAAGATTCCCCCGAGGACGGATTGGAAAGTTCACTGTGTAATTCTTTCTTTGACGCACTTAATCCTCTACACAGATGGATAAAAAATTGAGAAGAACGTTGAAATGGGGATCTTCTCTCAGGATTTGAAAAGCACAGCATCCTAGCATTAATCATTATAAGGGGAAGAAACAGAAACATTGGTGCACTTTTCGGCCAGAAGGTATGGATACCTGAGGTACTTTTATAAACTGAAGGAAGGAAGCAAAAGAGGTCAGGTATGCATCCGGTTGACTGAGTGGCTGGACCACTGACAGTTCGTTTTTTCTTGTGTGAATAAACAATCGACCACATGAATGTAGGTCACTAAATAACTGTCTCGTCTTAGTCCTGTTCCTCAGAAAAAAAAACTTCAAGATAGTGGTCTTGTTTGTTTTATTTTTTTATTTATGCTATTTATAAAATATTTGTTCTAGGACAATTTGTAATTGTCGATTAATGTCTCACCATCAAACTGAACTTCATTAATTTCATCTGTGTTGTTGGTGTAAACCATACGTTCTATTATTCTTTGATATAAATATCTCCCGTCGCTAATATTGCTATCTTCTTAATTTCTTTTTCACCAAATCGTGAAACAAGGTTCTCATTTCAACAACTCTAAAAGCAGCTTTTGCGTTTGGTTTTTATAGCAAACCATAGTTTTTATTCGATTGAGTGAACAAAAATTGAATTTCTTTTCAGGTGAAATTACATGTATGACTTGTTTTGCTCGTTTTGAACAGCTTAAAATACTATATGTATCCGTATATCGCTTGTGTACTCGACCTGGCGCTCTTGTAATTTCTTGTTATTCAGATTAGAAAAGAGGCACTTACCCAACTGTCTGCATCGGTGGCTTTTCGCTTCTCACTTTCCGCCATGGCTATTTTAAATCATTTTCAGATTAATTGATAGCATCAAATCATGACATGCCGCCATATTTTCATAGCTGTTTGATGTGCTCAGTAGAAATTCGCATTTCTGCAGAACCTGATGATTGCCCATTAATTCTTTCCAGTTAGTCTAGGTTGGCTCAACTCATCGGAAAACGTATAGTATGCCGTCGGCTCTGATACCTGACATTTCTACATAGCCAATACCACAACGATTACCATACGTTCCCATAAATTGCGAATTACGAGGGCAATAATTAATAAACGTGTTATCGTTGGGGCACTCCTACAAGATGCAAGTTCAAGGCAATCGAAGTAAAATTTTATAGGGCAAACGATTTCAGCCGTTTTGGGAATGTAATTATCGCCGCTTGAGGCTGCAATCCGAAACGTTTATTGCCCTTAGCGATCACGAAGCGGACCCAATTCTTGTAAAGCTTAGAAATTATTAGGTAAGGCCAGACACCTGAAGCCGTACAATAAGCAAAAGTAAATTTTCTGTGTGCTCTTCATTTTTACGAGCCTCTGATAAAATGAGTGTAATTTGATGGCGGTTCATTTTTTTCACTTTTTGCATTTATATGAGGTCGTTTACACCGATCAACAGGCACCTGCATGACGAATAAAATATCTGCAGTGGGAAGCTTATCTTGAAAAAAGATATTTGCATATTTTTGTTAATATTATAATTAATCATATTAATTAAACTGATAACCGTTCCCCAGTTGCCAGCAATTTTCCCGGTCCCATGACAAAAATCTCTTCGAATTTTGTCGGTTCTTTTTTAACCATTACCGCCTTCAAACAGGTGAAACGTATGCGAAAAAAATGTCCAAATTACTTACAACTGACGCCGTTGTTCCTGTTTTTTATCTTTCAGATGGTGCTTTTGATTATTTTAAAATTTCTTTTGTAATCAGTGTCTTAAGACACATAAATTAACCGTGGCTGACAGTTTTATATGGAAATTATAAATGCGATCCTATAAGAATTTGATTATTGATTCCTTATAATGAAGTTTTGTGAAATATGGAGAGGTTGTTGAAAATCAATGCCAAGATAAGTCGTAATTTTCTAAGCATACAGATCTGTCTTGATAATCAGCACACTTTTCTCCATATCACGCAGATTACACCTTTCACTTGGTGGTTGCGTCAATACTACTGTTAAGAATTACACTTGTAATTTTACTTTATGCCAAAAATTGTGGCTCACTTGCAACATTTGTCTAGTTAAAATTTCCTCTTCCTTAATTTCCTTCCTCCTTAGCTGTGTGCGTCATAGGGTGTGAGCTTAGGCAATACCTTAAAAAAACACCTGTAACAAGGGAGGAAGCTATAATTGGTTTAGACCAATTATGTTATACCCTAAACTAAACGTAGAGTATAATGCGTTTGTAGTTAATTGTCCGCAGTACTTATTCTTACATAATCATAGCTGGCCTTCAAATCTACAGGCCGTCCTACTATCGGTGCGCTCTGGATGCATCGTTTAGCTTTAGTTACTTAATTTGATCCTGAAGTGACCCTTACGTTCTCTCAATTTTTGTGTAAAAAATGGGGTACCACATTTAAAAAAAATGAAGTAATCTTTTAATTTTATTCTGTGGCAAGTCCCCTTTTTGCCCACCAAATTTTTTCAAAAATATTTTTTTCGCTAAATCTCAACTCTTATAGATATTCCATGGCCCCTTTACCTTTAGTGCACTCTGTATATTATGCAATTTATGAAGTTTTTAAAATGATATCCGCCAAATTGCATTCATCGTATTGAGCTTGTATAAAATAGAATCTCAAGTTCGCAATCATCAGTTCCAAAACTCATAAGCTCCTCTACATTCGAAATCAGAGACCGGGAAAACCTATATAAGCGTATCTTCATGACGATTGCAAAATCATTTGAAAGAATCAACACTTATTAACCACATTAATATTTGATCTGCCATTTTAAATTCTTAAAAGTTAGTGTCAAATTCGTAATCAGCAGCCCCAAATATTTATATTTTCGCCACTTAGCGAATATTTCGTTGACATTTAGAAAATCTTGTCCGCCATATTGGATCCGCCATTTTGAATTTCAAAAATTCGAATCCAGATTCGAAATCAGCAAACTGGAAAACCCATATATGCGCATTTTCATGGCGATCGAACAAACTTTTGAAAACAATTTACTTTTCCAATTTCTATATGGCAGCCCTCTGAAAGGTTTGCCCGATGTGGTTCATTTTCTGCTAGGATATTTAGGTTTAATGAAGTTACTTGTGTGCCGAATTTTATCCATCTACTTCGAAGCGTTCACGTTTTAGAAGAAAAATATCAATTTTTTATTTGATATAGCTGGAGGTTTCATATGGCAACACTATAAAGGAGTTGCCCAAATTGGCTCATTTACGAACTTAATCTTTCAATTCTAATAAAGTATCTGTGCACCAAATTTCAAGTCTCTAGCTAAAGGCATTCTCGAGATAACGCGTGGAAGACAGACGAATGGATATCTATTAAACGATATCTTTTCTTCTCCCATTAATGGGAATATATTTTATTTCGGTGAATATTTTTATGCGTTACAAACGTTTGCTTAAACTTATAGTACTCTACATCTAGGGTATAAAAACGTAACTGAATAAAATTTGTGGGGTATTCAGAAATAGCTCCATTCTGGAATTCCACATTACTCGCCGAGCACTATAAATATAAAAATCCAAAAGAAAATTACTGTTTTTGTTCAAAACATGTCTTGTGTAGGTAGATAAAAATAAAAGAAGAAATTGCTTTATCCAACATAATACGAAAAACTTTTATTTTTCTCTTAATAAGAAATAAAATCGACTGACCTCCAAAAGTATCTTGCAAAAATTGCTACTAATTCGTTTGAGCGAAGCAATCATGTGCATGTACTTTATTGTGAGATAAAATAATTTGATAATACTTCCTAAAATATAATTAAATGATTCCGAAAACATTTGCTGTCATGTCATAATATAAGGGGCGTATATCTTAGATCTTACCGTTATCTTCCCACAGGGCGCACTGGTTGAGATTACCTGAGATACGTCGACGCATTCGCTTCCGAATATTAACTTCTTCTCTAAGATATTGTGATCTGCATTATGATTGCTTTATGCCATCCGAGATTAAAGCCAAAGAATTTAGTGTATGAAGAGTTCACTGCTAAAAATAATCAATGCAAAATTTAGTGGTTAAAATTCAATGTAAGCCGTACGTACCAGTCAAACGAAATGCAACCGTTCGGAGAAGTTCGATTAGCACAATTCATGACTTCATTCAAGTTAGTTTCAGTATGACTGGGTAACGGACAATGGAATGCAACTCAGGTAATTTCCACTGAACCGACATGGGCAAACAACATCTGCACTTCCTACATAACGCGAGTACAAGCAAGAAGCAAGTCGAGCTAAATCAACCTGAAGGTAGTTTCGGTTTGTACACTTTCCAGTTTTTACCTTGCTTGCATCGAACAACCGTCGTCGCTACTTGAAATTTTCGTTTCATTCAGAATTTCAGTTTGCTCTGGAACCTGTGGTGTGATGGTGATTCGGTGAATATACAGAGATTTTGCGGACAGAATTAATTCCGAATTACGAATGCAGTGTAGACGATTATTTCTGAGTTAGGGCAGATCATGCTCATGTTGTACTCGATGCACGGCAAAAACTCACCTCGTCGTGACCTGCGCTTTAAAGTTAATACCGGTACGGAAGGGGCAGGCAGATGTCTTCAGTTCCGTCGAGTTTTACCTTTTGTGATCACAGAAATCATATAATAATGTTTTTGTTTAGTTCTCGTGCGAATATGAGTTGAAAGTGTTATTTATTTTGTTCATTTGTTCATAGATATCAATAGAGTGCGAAGCGGTGAAAACAAGTGCTTTTGTCAGAAAAAAATGGAAATTTGGTTATCAAAAAAGTGCTTTGTTTTTGAATAGATTGTAAACACTCGCACTTTTGGATTACTGGACGAAATTGGAAAAGTTCGACAAGGTAAACGATTTGGATTGATTCAAAATTTACTGGAGTTGCAATTTTATTAGAAAGCTGATTAGAAATTTTTAGCACGATTTTCAGTGAGGTTCCGTTTCCTGTTTGAATTTATTCATTTGGAAATATTTTTTAATTGTCTTGAAATAGATGTGGATTTATTGACTTAAAAATCGAATTTTAATTACTCAGCATTATTTCTAATAAAAGGTGATAAAAAATCAAATAATAGACCCGTTTATTTTGAAAGTGGCTTAACCCTTTCAGTATAACTTTATGAAATAAAACAATAAAAATTATTAAGAAGTTGTTTTAAAATAGTACACGATAATGCAATTAGCGATCACTCCTGCGAAATTCAGGTAATTCATTGGAAGATTATACACAAACGTTGCGAAGATCAATAATTTTTTAAATGTTAGATTTATGATTTTATTCAAAAAGTTTATACAAAGTATGTAATTCAAAAAACATATGAAATTTAGGAAAATATAAAATTATAGATATACATTTCTTTCTCAAGTGATACATATAGGTGAATTGTACATTTTTCACACATAAAATCATTTTTCTTTACTACATTTTTCGTTTTTGCAACGGCTGGCTTCTTTATTTGTGCCGAATTTTGGAAAGTATCCTATGTTGTCATAACGAACTTCACTTACTGGATGATTAGCGTATCTTAGACAGTTTTGTAGACAATGATGATGGTGATTCGGAAAAGGATTCTTGGTCGTCCTGTTTTTAGGAGGACTTGTTTCGTATAAAGCTGTAGGAATATGCATTCGAAAAGGCAGTAGATCTAATATGTGATTTTCTGGCACGTTTTTGATTTTTTTTATCTTGCCTATATTCCAGCCAGATCGCAGTTAGCGCAAAATCAAGCATATGGACAAAAATACGTAAAGTCCAATTTTTGGGCTTTATGAACGTCCTATAATAACTGATCATTTGATCGGGCAAGTCGACTTCACCCATTCTTTGATTGTATAAAGCTAGAATTTCAGGTTGTGGTAAATGTCCCAGTTGTGGAACAAAGTGCCAGTTATAGAGCACACTGACATTTTTTTCAAAAAATAAGAAAATCATATTTTTGTGTTCATTGTAACAAATGCAACTGAAAAGTTGTATACGTATACAATTCTTAGGTATTTGTATGAAGTATTCGCATAATCTAACACAATTTACTTCCTGCTCTTTTTAAAAGTTCACTCCTGCCTTTTGTAGTTAAAAAAATTATATTCTCGTATCTAAATTGATGCTATTAATCAAGATAGCATATTCTGTACAAAATTACAACTTATTTTAATTATCACCCGTTTTATTTAATTTCAAGGGAAATTTTAATTTTACATTTGTTCATTTTTCGGTATGGCAACACCCTCTAATGCACGTATCAAATATACATTCCTTCATACATATAAATTTCCCTTCGGTGGCCTTGAATTCTCTATTTTCATGAAATGCACTGTAAGTTTCCCTTTAATTTGATATGGCACATGCATCCACCTACCTCCTTTCATTTTCGAGATAATCCGTCCCAAAGCCGATTCTATTCTGCTTTCCTTTCTACAAACAATAACAACGAAAATTCCCAGAAGAATACAAAATGGATAGATTTGGGTCAGTTGGAAGTATTTAGGATAATGTTACTATTTAAAAAAAAAGCATGATTTTTGGCATGAAATTATTACTGTGCAACATCCCAATGGCTTCGCAAGTACAACTCTTATCAGTGGAATTGCCTCAACCACTGCTACCCAGATAAATAGGCAGGATTTGAACCCACTCCAACAGGGGAGAAAATTTGCAGAATTGCGCGTCAGCCCGCTTGGCCACCGGTGTGGGTAAATTGAGAAAGAAGAAAGGAAAATATCTTGTAGGCGAAATAAAACTCAAGCACAGAATAAATGCCAAATCAGAAGTCTCATCAGGAACGAGAAATTGTTTTATAAGAGTGAAGTCTTTCGCTATGTTAAATCCTGTCATGCACATCAGTTCTGTTTAGGCTTACCTTCCTTTAAAATTGTCTGTTTTCAGGGAGTTTTTCTGCTGTTGGGCTTGCTAAACCTTGCGTTGCATACGTCGAGAGCTGCCTTTAGAAGAAGCAGAGCATAATGCGAAAAAATTCCATATTTTTTTATACGCAGAGTTAAAAATTACCTGATCAAATTTATTAAGTGGCTTATTATAAAATTTAAAAAAATTGACACTAAAATGTATCATAAGAACATATCAGAGCTATCAAGATTTCCCAGTTCAGAAAATTCGTAGTAAAATTTTTATGGCTACCATTTATTTTTGTTTATAATCGTGAGGGAAACGTCGAATCTTTTCAATTCCGGCATTTGCAGTAATGCTAGTTTTGTCATTGACTTTGTTTAACTTTCATTTTATTTTTTCCCTGTTAATTTGACCGACCTTTAAGTAACTAAAAAAAACTATAGTCGGTTTATGACATTCAATCTGCAAAATTCGTTGAAAACGTCTCACTTAATCATGCTGATTCATTTTTGCAAATTAATTTCGAACTGGCTAAGTGTACCAAAGCGCGTAAATTTCGTAATGAAAGCTTTTTTGCGCGCTCGACTTCCGTGCAATTAAAATTACTCATGACGGCGTCTTTTCGATAAATATATTTCCTGTCGACCTGTTGTTAAGGTTAGTTCGGTCAATTTCGTGAATCACTCCCGAGTTAAAGTGCTTTGGTCAATCAACACTTCATCATTTTGATATTTAGCCTGACTCGCGAAATTATATTCTTGTGTTACGTGAAACGGGCACATTACGGACTGACATCGGTTGTTAAAAGCCCAATTCGTCTTGTCCCATTTCAAATTTTCGCGTTTTAACCACGAGTAGAAGACGGGCTTGACTCTGCAAGGTTTTAATTTAGAAATGAATTTGTTTGAAACGCTTTTTTGTTGCGTAATCCTAGCAGTGATTAAGGGAACACAGAAACTACTCTGATACCATAGTAGTTGTTATGGCACCAGTTATGAATGACTTAACAACTTTCTAATGATTTTATTTACAAGAATTTGCACGCACTTCTATCTGTTCAATAATAGTCGAACTTTTCGGGCGTTAAAAATTTTGAAATTTCTCTTTTCGAGTATTTATGATTTTAGTGAAGTACATTTCTGCATTTTAAAATAAGTGTCGAAAACATTTAAACATTAAAGCTTAGAATGAAACAGAAGCTCCTATATTTTTAAACGGAATATCTATTAAAAACTATTAACGTTTAACCTAACCCAAACTGAGTCGTTTCTTACTTTTTCCCTTAATAATGAATATTCTTTCCGCCTACATGATATCATATCTTTTTCCTCTGTTTTTCAATGCGAAGTTCTTATTTCAAGATATTCTACAGAGCAATGCCACCGCCGTCTGTTACGGGTCGTTTAACATTTCTTTGTTTAAAGAGGTACACGAGAAAAATGTCTAACATCTTTCGTTCCACCCAGGGGTTCACTGCTGGTTACAATCGTCGTTTCAATGTGCTCTTTTGAGTCTCTAATTTTACACAATAATCGTTCATTAATTTTGGTTGGGTGTTTCTTTTCAATACATTATGTGGACCATGATTCTCTTTTGATTTTCTCTAAAAAAATTGTTATTGAAGACGAATGACAGTGATGACAGATGTGAATTGGTATAAAATACGGGTATTCAATTTAGACAAATTTTTTAATTTGAAATTTCAATGTGTGATGTTTTTCATATTTGATATTAGAATATTTTTTAAGGGAATTTCACTGTTTCTTTTTCCTGATTCTAGGAGTTTACCTCCTTAAGGCCGGCTCTCCTTGGATGAGGATCTGAGAAGTACACTTTCCTTCCCATTCCCGTTCAAGCCCCTGTCACTTCTTGGCATTGCCGATTTACTAAGATCTCGAAATCATGGACCCAACAAAGTAAAAAAGCGAGGTGGAGATGTTTGAACAGAGAATCCTGTGCTCTATTTATGGTAGACTTCGAGACAGAAATGGTGAATGTATACAAAGAAATAACATAAAATTGTATGAGCTCTTCGAAACTTCTAATATTATAGATAATTTTGTAAAATCTGGTAGATTTCGGTGATCTGTCACATGTTCAAAAACAACAAGCACAGAATGTCCAAGATTGTTTTGAAAGGAAAGGAAGGTTAAATGGAAACGTGGAAAAATACCTTCGCTCACAAGCTCTGGAGAAACATAGTCTTAAAGTGGGCTAAGGCTTGTCAAAGCCTTGATGAGTCTTGAATCCTTCTCGCACTGCAAAAAGGGGCTACTGCCATTTGTCCAGCAATAGAGTAGACTTTTAGAGTGTTTCCTTTTTATCCTCTTACAACTAGGATTTTTTTGTTAAATTATATGATACGTTTACCTGTTTATCCTTTCACTTCATCGCATCGAGAATCAGGGTCCTCATCGCTCTGCGAGTGGTTCTAGCAGTGGTAATACGCTATCGAAAACGAACTTTTATATGGAACTAATACCAAATACGGTTAGCTTCCCTACAAGGCCATCCATTCGCAATATAATAATATGATCTATTGGTGTGTATCCTCTTCTCATGTTTTCCACCGCACAGTGGAGTCATTGTTCTCCATTTCAAACTAATTCGATTTGTTTTTGTGATGAACTAGAGGATTGTAATTGGTACGTATATCAAGTCAGAGCCAGGACTTCAAATAGTTTTCTTTAAATCCAGTGGTTAAGCTTCGAAACACACAGAAGTTCTTTGAAAAATTCGTGCCTTTAAGATTATTCATCTTAATCAGTATACCTCTCAAATTTTGGAAAAGACCGAACAGCTGTGAAAAAATGCCATTATAAGCAGCTGCAGCCTAAGTCTGTGGGATTACAACTTAGACTTACTTAAAAAGAGGGAAAATCTAAATTTATTTTGATTTACTGAAAGTACACATATGTCATTTTCTTATTATATAAAATTTACATCCTATTTTCATGTAGTTCTATATGTATGTAATTTCTCAAGGGGCAATATCTACGATAAAAATTTGGTAATAACGTCGTAAATTATTATAATGAGCCATAAAAGATAGTAATTGGGTTAAAACAAGTTTTAGGTGCTAATTAGCGTATTCACTAATTACTTAATCGACACAGGTGTATTAAGTACTTATACTTTCATGTCAGAACGTATACAGCACACGTGAAAGCGTAAAGTCAAAATCATTAGAGAGTTTTTTTTTATCATAATATCCTTTAGGAAAACTGATAAGGGCTTGTTTTGTATCTTGTCAAATCATTGTAATTTTTGCGTAATTAGAAAAGTATGTCAATTCCTAGAGGCTTACAAATTAATTGGACATGACTGGCGCATTATTTTATATGTTTGAATGTTAATTCTTTGAAGGAGTTAAGTTCCCAATACTTTTGTTGATTTTTGTAGACCTGTAGAAGTAATGAAATCAATAGCATGCAAACTGGAGAGTTGAAGTGTAAAAACACTGTGTGTAAAACTATGAAGAAATGAATATGGACTAAAATGGTGAGTAAAATAAGTTAAGGCACGCGTAATGTATTAAGACAAAGACGAGGAATTTTAGCGAACAGGAGATCGCGAAATTTGTTAACCTGACAAATGTTGCAAGTAAGCCACAAGTCTTTTTGGCATGGAATTTTTACTGTGCAACAATCCCAATGGTTTCGCATGGTTTGTAGTGTTCACCAGCAGAACTGCCTCTACCATTGGTACTCAGATAAATTGTCGTGTTCTTTACAGGAGTCGAATCCATGCCCACAGATGAGGAAGTCTGCAGACGGGCGCTTCAACTCGCTTGGCGACCGGCCTGGGTATTAGATGCAAGGATTTTCGATATTTAGTTCATGTACAGTATGGAAACCACCAAAAAGCTTGCAAAAGTCTTAAAGTTATTACAAAATGTTTCGACGCATGGCACAGTACAATTTCTGTAAAAATTAGTTGTTTGCTTAGTTTTAAATCATAAAACGATATATGTATATGTAAAAAATTGAATAAAAGCTCGACATTAGTTTCAAGACTAATTCCGCTTTTCTTTGTAAAAATTGAGGTCGAGGGTTATTTGTTCAATTTTTTCCATTTAGCGCAGTTTTTTTACTTATGGAGGGCTATTTGATAATGATTGAATCAATTTATTTTTAAAAAGTTGCTAAGATCTTGTCTCATTTTTAAAAGGGTTATTTTAAAGTTCACTTTTGTTACTATTTTATAAAATTAAGTTGATTCTAGCAGGATTTGGTAAAATGTCTGTTCTCCTTGGTAAAATCTAATTTCTTCTCCGATTGTTGTTTTTTTATAACTTCATATTTTTATTATATTATAAATTGCTTTAGCTAGAATGCTTTTATTAAATACCATTTCTATTTACTTTTGCAACTTTTAAAAATTCTCAATTTTGAATTAGTTTTTTGATTTGCCTCAGAAAACATTGCCCCCAAGGTTGAATTCTTTCAAACAATTTGGTTGTAGTATATTTACTATTATATTTTTAACAGAATTCTTTGATTTGTTCACTACTTGAACGACCACATTAAATGGTATTTTACTGAGGTTTTAGTCTAAGTTCATGCCCCAAGAACTTAATTGGTTTTTTAAAGGGTATTTCAATAAGAGCTACAAGAATTTTTTTTTTCAGAAGACACGAAAATCTTTAATAATTTATTACTCAGAGAACTTTTCTCTTTAATGCAGACCCAAAGAAAAGTCTTTAGGAACGTCAAATCGTTTAATTTTGGTGGCCAATTTGTGTCTATATCTTTGAAAATTTCAAGAACTTGTTACGCAAAAGACAAATTTTGCCGCTTGTATCGCGCCGTCTTGTTAAAAATAGAGTCATTCGTGTCCATACCTTCCATCTCAGGTCCAGTTTCTTTTCATATCGCGATTACGCACTCCATAGACTCAAACTGCCTTTCTGAAATTATTTTCAAAAAAGTACAGGGCCTATGACGCCTTTCGCCCAAAATTGTACCAAATAAGGATTTGTCCTGTATGCGTTGACTTCTTTTGGTTCTCACGTGGATTTTCCGGGCTCCAAATGCCGAGGCTTTGCTTATTAAAGTAGGAACCAAGATGAAAATGTACCTCGTCCGAAAACATGCTTTTTTTGCTGCAAAAATCAGCATCTGCAGGAATATTTTCTAAAGCCCAATCTGTAAACATCAGCAGGATTTAGCTCTTGAATCCATTGAACATTACAAGCTTGTAGGTCTAGGTTTCTCGTTAAAACACGGTGCAATGTGGCGGTAGAAAGAGCCAATTGTTCAGAACGTCGACGAACATCAGAACATTTTCACTTAATGTAGTTATATTTTCTTCCAAAAAGTTATATTTTCTTCCAAATTTCAACAACAACAAAAGTTCTAACATCAGAATCATCGCAAGCATCCTCTGTATCTGTACAATGTGTCCCACCCAATTTTTTAGCGGATTTCGACGAAAAACTTCTTCGCACATTGTTTTCCTTATTTTAGATAAAATAGTGAAAGACTGGATTTACACAAGGTATCTCCGTTTTTTAATGCGATATTATTTTCTTATGTCTGCAAATGAAAAAAAACCTTCTGATTGTGTTATCTATAGTCACTTGGAAATTCCTTTAAAAGGTCTTTTCTACGACAGAAAAGGTATGCTACGAATATTACGATTGGATTAATTTTATTCCATATTCAGATGTCTTTTTTTCACAGTCAACACTGTGTTTATTTGTGTAGATTATAAAATTATAGTATTCTTTTTCATTAAAATAGAATAGAAAGTTTTTTGACTGCATGTCGTTCATGGCAGGTAAGGTAAGTCAAGCCATAGGCAAGTCGATGCACTGACGATGGCTAAATTGATTTTCTTTGATCGAAGCAATACCACACCAGAATAAATTTTCTATTCAATAGTTTGTGTTAGAAAATTGAAGAAGTTTGTTACTTTCTACAATTATAGAACGTAATCAATTTAATTAATTTTTTGTCATGCCTGTTGACTAGTTCTACCAAGTGCGGACTCGTAAATTCGATTAGTACATAGTTCTAAAGCTAAATATAATTCTTGACATACTTCTAGTAGAGCTGTTAATGAATTAATGTACTCTACGTGTTCGGTTTATTATTATTCAGCGAAACAACAGCTTCTTTATGTGCGGAGAATTTTTTTAGACACACAATGTACTTCAAACCAGTACGCTATTTCCAAATTTAAGAAAGAATGTAATTGTTGTGAAACGTTTATTTGCAATTTTGATTACAAGAGTCGCCAACAATAATTACATTGTCCACGTCCACGTGTATGCACAAGAGAACACATTTATCTCAAGCGTCTAAGCATTTCATAGCCTATTTCTTACTTGCTCGCCATCTACAATTATTTTATGGATAATTTAGTAATTTGCCGTTCGCAATAGAATATCTCAGCAAATCTCACGATAAATCGTCTGGAGTGTTTTTATTTATTGGGGCGTTCACAATTCGGCACGCTGTCAAATATCTGCATGAGATGAGATTGCCGTGAGGATGAATTTAACTGAAATTGATTGCCATGGTTATTTCACTTGACTGCTCTTTTTCCCCTGGGGTTACCGTCTGCAATTATTCTTCAATCGTTCTTCCTTTCCTAAAGCCTAAATGCGATCTATTACGTTTTTACGAGTGGATTCATTAGTCATGGAAAGGGGTGAAGGTGAGGAAAGATTGCACTTGAGATCGATTTTATCGAATGGTGTACTGCAACCGATAATTACAATTGTAAGGCTAATATCTCTTAGTTAATAGTCCGTAATGCAATCATGGATGGAAAATTGCTGTGGTTTATTGCAAATTTTTATGTAAACAAATTTGTTCAAGAAAGCATGGGAATTCTCTCTGCAGAGGTATTTAGATCACAATTGAAGTGTTGTAAGTTCTAGTTAGGACGTTTTTTCAATGTTTAAGTAATTATTGATATCTACACAATTATGTTAACTTCTTTTTTAATCTATGCAAAACTAAGAATGAAATACACCTTGATCTCTTTTTACACGATTTACTTTTACGCGGTTTTTTATGCAATTTACTTGCGCTCACGCGATTTTTCCTTTTGTTTTACGCGATTAACTTATTGTTACCTCGTTTTTCAACCCATTTTGTTTAACACGGTCACAAGTTATATATGTCAGTACTGGTTATACAGGATGACCTAGTTAAAGTAGGTGATAAGTAGTGATAGGTTTCCACAAGGCAAACATAGAATTCTATAGTGGAGGGCAACCCTAACGGAAACGAATTCGTTTCGCTTATTCGGAGTGTTCTCGAAGAGTTTACTTGTGTTGTTGTGCTTGCGCTTATATGCAAACATATATATTTGCCTTAATTTCGCGACAACGAAAAATTTTCAATTCATTTTGGGTATTTTTTTTAGTCTTTTTTCACATAGTATAAATCCGGAAAGGTACACAAATATGTATTATTGTCGAATATAAGTTTATACTGTAAATTTTATTTCGCTAAGATAGAGGCAGGTGGGTTGTTTAGTTTTTGCAGTAGATAAACGGCGTTGAAATACTTTTTCAGCTATCCAGGTGTGGACTGCAGGAGTTGGTGCATTCTTGCACCACTATGGCTATAAAAAATATACGAATTTACACAATTATGAAGAATTGATTTTTAGAGAAGATATTCTTATTTATTGGGAAAAATGAACATAAAATTACTAAAGTAAATAAAATTTATTGAAACATTTTGAGTGCAAGGCAGCATTACATTCGAGACCTTTTTAAGACTCCTTAAGTATTGTATGCTTGGGAGCGTACTCTTACGATTTAGCGCCCGCCCTCTACCCTTAGATAACAAAACCAGTATTAGCAAATACATATCATATTAGGTCATAGGAACTTATATTCATTAGGGTAGCTTTATTTTGTTGGTGAAGACAAGTAAGTGGAATAAAGAATTTAAAGCCAAGTAAAAGTAACTAATGTTGAGATTGTCTCCTATCTCCTCTGAGTTGAGCTGATGCTATTCACTCTGTATCATTGACTTATTTAAATATTTAATAGTTCTTAATAGAAAAATCTTGACCATCGGTAGAGACACCTTTGGGGTTTGACCTCAAAATCTTAAAATTTATTAAAATATTAAAATTTCAGAACCCCTTTTAAGTAGAATTGTATAAAAGTGGAAAAAACTACCATCGTCTATTTTCCCTGCCGACGGCAGTTCTTCACGCAAAACGTGCACCTACATCGTTAGTTAGAATTTTGAATCCCATACTATACTATATTTCTTGAACTTTGGCCTCACTGTAAAAAGCGTTTGACTTAGAAGAGCACAAAAAGTGTTGAGTGAAGAATCTTGCGTTCTATTTATTATAGAGTCACTGCTACATTAAATATATTTACTAAGAAAAATTTTTATTGAATCCTATGAATAGGAAGTGAAAAAGTTATTAACATTATTTTGGATACTAAAACAGTAGCGCGGATTTTATAAAAAGCGCTAAAGGTAAATTTTGGCCGCTAAAATCGAATCAAATGCGCTAAATTTAGCGGCGAAAGCGATAAATTGGCATCACTGCCGGGCACGTGATTAAATCAAATAAACGTCACGGTATTAATGGCCGTGGCAATTGTTTTAACAAAGTTGTACTTCCGAAGCCACTGGGTTATTGCACAGTTAATTTCGTAACTTGAAGGTTTGCAATAATAATTTGCAGCATTTGTCAGGTAAAGTCAAAATGATTTCCAATTTTTTTTTAGCTGCAAGTAATATAATTTTTCGAACTTGCAAATGATACCCATTAAATTGTCGGCTAGCGCAACTGGCTCAAATTAATTAACTTCCTAGATTACAAGACCTCAACTGATTTTCTGTGTTGATTTATTATTATTGAAACATTGACCTAAACGTTAATCATTAACAGATTCAGATGCAGAAATGTATCTTTAATATTAAGATTTTTAAGAAAGTGTATTGTATATTCTACTTGAATTAAATTTATAGCATTCATTTTCTGCAGAATATATTCGTATCGTTGCGTGACGCAAATAGGAGGTATCCGAATGCTGAATTATTAATGAATATTGCTGCTAAAAATGGTCAGTCTTGTGTCTGAATAGATAATAAATTAGTGCTTTCGTATGTACGCATGCATGAATATAGCTACTTGCATACAGTGGTTGATTTATTATGTCACTTTTACTTCACGAAATTTGTAATGAGCACAAGTTATAATTACAGATGAAATGCAGAAGGTCGGTCACCGCACTCTTGTACTTAATACGGACTGCATGTTCATTAGTGGAATCTTTCGCTCTTAATAGTCTTAATTCTCTGATAAAATTACAGCACTGTAAATATTAATTCAATGGCATTTAATGCTGGTAGCTATTTTCGTATTTTAAGTATCACCTTGATCTTTAACATACTTTTCCCAGAAAACCTATATATATAAACCTTAATTTTTTGTCAATATTTTAATTTGGCCATCAACATACGGAAATTCGGTGTATTGAATCCGTTATAGTGCTAAAAATATTTGCCTTACAGTTCATCTTTGACTTTTTTACACTGCCAGTTTCCGAAAAAGGAGATTGCCATTGCAAGAAAACGTATTGAGTTACAATTTGGAAGTGGGATTGAATATAATGCCTTCTTCCAAATTAGTGAAACATTAATAAATTGTTTATTATTTTGTTGGAAGATGTGCGCGTTTAAATTTAATTAATCATGATTTGGATATATTGGTAGCTACTTTTAAAGCGACAAGATAAATGAAAGAATTAATGATGAAAATTGATAATAGTAATAATAAGAATAAAATAAAATAATGATTTATTCATCTTGCACAGTTGACGTATAACATGTTTTAGACTTTTTATTATTCTCATTCTTTAACAATTCAAAATTGTAATGAGTGTATTATATTTCTTGAGATAAAATAGTGGTTACAAATAAATCTAGTGATGGTAACAACAGTCGACAGGCTTAGTCGAGTTATTAATCGTGGACCAGCTAACTCTTGCGTTTTTGACAAATGATTAAAGTAAATTCCGCTTTTTTGGGTATTCCTAGGAATTATTTTAATTATCTTACATTAAATTGAAAATGTATTTATTTTAACAATTAATAAATTTTATTATGCTTAATTATTTATATTCAAACCGCATCACAATTACTACTGGAAGAATATACTGCTTTGTGTTTGATGAAATATGAAAGCTTTGCTCTATTATAAGCTACCGAAATCGAGCTGAAAGGCTATATATTTAATACTCCTAGCATTTTTGTTACTATCTGTGATCACAACACTTAACTTGCCGATTGTTAATAACTATAAACGTCTCGTAATATTTACTTCTATAATAATCCGAAGGACAAGAAGTCATGGCTTGATCCAGGATAATCATCTGTTTCAACGGCAAAGTCAAACGCTCGTGGTCAGAAAACCATTCTTGTTGTTTCGTAGGATATGTAGGGAGTCCTCTATTGTTCTCTATTACAAATTTCTGAAACCTGGTGAAATAGTTACACCAGAACGTTATCAACAACAAATAATAAAAGTAAGCGATACGATACAGGAATGTTAACTATTTACAGGCGCTCAGGCGCATATAGTGTTCGTTACAAAAAAAGCTATCTTCATATTAGACTGAATGGTTCGCCCGATAAGGATAAGGCCAACATCTAACAATGGTGACAATATCAGTGGTCAAAGTTGTACCAATAGAATACAAAATGACCTAACATATTTGAAAATTAATTATCTGTATACACCTAATACGTGTAGTAGGTATGTCTAAAAATCCAGCATAATCCATTCGCAAAAATGTTCTCTGAATTTACTCTTAAGATGTGAACTTTTTAAACTGAACCCACATTAAAGTGTGATTTCTTTTATTTTCAGGTTCATTATTCATCATAATCCAGCTGTTACAGAGGAATTTGTACACGGTAAGTTTTCCTGAGGCATTTCCTGCTTTTACTTTCTATTTTGTAAGGACGTTCCCCTCAAATTGTATGCAAATCTCTCAATTTGACAAGCAGCCAGTGGTAACGTCTCAGATTACGACGCTAGTGGAAAATTTAATTTGCATGAAATTTTTTTCGAGGTGTCGAATTTGACTTCGACTTATGTTAACATCTTTTGTTCAGGTTTTAATTGGATGACTGCGAGAACTCCTTTTGATTGTTTTATACAAAAAATTACATCGCAATTAAGTTCTAGAGATGTGGGTTTGTCACATTACAAAGTATCCACAGGAGTTCTCAGTGTCGCCTAAAAAAATAAGACTTACTGTTTTTTACATATGCATAATGTATCTGAAAAGAGCTGGAGATTGGTAAAAATTAGCATCATTTTTTTATATAATAAATTAGAAAAAAAAAATAAAAGTTCCACTGGAATGAAATTTCTATTCCGCCAACTGCTTTTCCTTTGAAAGAAAGGTTCTTAACCTTTTCTCAGTTACGGTCTTGTGGGAAAAATGGCATGGTCTGATGCTTCAAAACAATGCACTGAGATGCGTATATGGGCTTGCATATATTATTTAATTACACTTTGGCCTCGAACTGTGTCTTGCTGAATCTTTCAGGATTTGGATTTGTTGTTTTTTATAAGACACATGCTGTGGTCTCGAGTTAGGGGAACGGAAATAGATCATTTTCGGGCTCATTGTGAAGGCATTTTGCTCGCATCAGGAATGATTTGCTTCTTTTAAAGAAAACATTGAAGAGTTTGTAATCAATCTGCTTGAATTGCGTGTTCTTCTCACGACTTTATTAGTACATTGCGTGAACAATTATTTCTTGCATGTTCGTTACTTGTACAGGGAAATGGTAGCAATGCACCTGAAGCTTTTAAATTTTTACAATCTTTAACTATGGTAAAATATTTTATTTTTTCCTTGAGTTTTGTATACGTTAATGAGACACATTTGGTAAATAAATTAACAAGTAGACGTTATTCTCTCTAATAAATCATCGTAATTTTTGCAGTAAGACTTAACAATACCTAGGGAAGCAAAATATATGTATGTATCTCCTGTTGCAAGAACTGATTATATTTGAAGTGCTTGCTTTCCCGCAGTTTCTCTCGTTCAAGAAGAATTAATTCTCTATCAATCTTCCTTATTCCATTTATTTGGTTGTGAATTAGGTGTGGTTGTGATCACCTTGATTACGATTTTAGTAAACAACTACTTTATTTTCTTTTGAGACATGCCTTTAACAATTTACTCGTTTTAGGAAATTTTCTTGATGCTAGATTACATATATAGTTGAAAAAATGAGTTATGGGAGATAAAATGGTTTGCACCTGTACACAATACTTCTTTAATATTTAAATTTTTGATAATATCGCTTTGGTTCCTGTTTTAGATGTTGCTGTTGCAAGTTATAGTTCCAGATGAATTTTTAATACAAGATTAAATTTTAAAAATTTAGCAACAGTACAAACAGTAGAGGACATTGTTTTCTGAATTTTTAGATTTTGAGAATAAAGTGTAGTGTCACACACGTATAGAGAACCGACAGTCTTATTATATAAAAGGATTCTGTTTCGGGTGGAATTGAAGTTTTCAAATACATATTTATAAATTTATTTATAAATTTTGTAACATCGGAAGAAATTTTAAAACTGGTTTTTGAACCATTTTCAGAATAATGCACTCGAGCTTCATGTTAAACTTTCTCCTGACCAAATTCACACCTTATCAGTCACCTCCTACAGTTCTGATCCAAGTTGTTTACAACAAACAGACACACAAGCAACTTGTTTATCAAAAGTTCCAATAGGCAGATATTAAGGCTGTAATTTTTAAGTTAAAGATTAAATAATTGGCAAACTAGATGTTCAATTGCTACGTCCATGAGGGTGTGTTCTGTTTAGAAAAGCAGACTTATCGGGATTTAGGAAATTCGAAAATTTCGTTTATAAAAAAATATAGGAGGGGAAAGGTTCCGTAGGAATTATATTAACTTGTTTTAAATTTGGCAAATTGGGCCTGAGATTGTAATCTGCGCTTAGTAACAAACTCAAATTTTAATTGGTGGCAAAAAAATTACTGTAAAACGCAGCCATCAAAAGAGGGGACAAAACGCTTTGCTGAAAAAAGATTCGCCTCAAACAAGCTTAGAACTGATGGAATGTAGCCAGCTTAGACACCTGCACTGAATAACGTACACGCATGTTTTGTCGGAACACAATAAACATGTATGCTTCACCATTGTGAGGCATCGCAACATCTGTGGTCATATGGAATAGTTTTTTTTAAATGTATTGTAGCCGGTGACGAGAAGTGGTGCCTGCACCTCAACATGCAGCAAAGGAAGAAATGGATGACTGCTGGCGAACAAACGATACCACGGATTAAGCAAGATATCCATCCCAAAACGACAGATCTATTGTCTAAATGAGGCTATTTAGCAAGAAGAACCCATCATCATGGCCAAGTCTTCACACTCCACTATAATGTAAGGCCTCATACTGCGAACAGTAGAAAAGTGCAGTATGCTAACAAGATCAAGCACTTTTTGGGTCTCGTAGACATTTAAGTTTTACTCATGGCAATGGTTGAGCACGCTGAAATGCACGTCTGCAGATTTTCTTCTCTGTGGGCGTGGGTTTGACTACTGCAAACGGCATAGTGATTTACCTGGGTACCAGTAGTAGAAGCAATTCTACTGACGAGAATTGTATTTGCGAACCCACTGGGATATTGTACTGTAAAAATTTCATGCCAAAAAATGTGACTTATTTGCAACATTTGTCAGGTTAAAAATTCCCAATGTTCTTTCCCTCTGCCTAAGCGGTCTAAGCTGTACTGTGCATCATAGGATTGTCTCTGAGGACTATTTCAAATAAATTGATTGATTTTTCACATGCAGTATATAGTTTGTGTTGCACTAAACTGGAATCGGGAACCAGTAAGGGCGAAAATTTGTAAACGAGCACTGTTTTCTAATTTCAATAATACCTATACATACTCAAGGTTTGTATCAATCTAACGCACTACATGTGACAGAGTTCGAGACAGAGCAGTGGGAAATTTTTTGTCGTGGAGTATATTTTTCAAATCTGTCATAACTAAATTACCAACTCATCTGAGCCGAGCAAAACTTTCTTAATGGAAAAAACATTTCTAAACGTCCATCAAAGCTAAGGAAAACTAGAGGAATATTTTAATAGCAAGGGGGAAGATTTTCATAAGGGTAAAATTAAGTAGTTGTCAGGAAAATGGGAAAGACTTTTATAAAACATTGAAGAATTAGTTCTCCGGCATTTTAAATAAATAAATATTTATCTTTTTCAAAACCAATACTTAAATTACAGTGTGATGGAAAAAGCCAAGGGAAACAAGTTTAGCGAAGTTCTTTATAGTATATTATTCATCCCCTCGAAAAGTTCCCTGCTGCTATCCTCTATAATTTGATATTAAGTGGCTGTTTTCAAGCAAAAAGTGCTTATAAAGAAACAAAACTGAACGCAATTCCATTAGTTTTGTTGTTCAGTATTTTATGTATGAAAGTGGTCTGATTTATTGTAATGCAGTTTACATACGTGCGTAAAGTATGGTCGTTGGTGATGTTATTTTCTCCAAATATCTTTTTGCATTTTTAAGGAATTGTAGCAATACAAAAACAGAGGGATTTTGAAATTTATTTAGGTATTCAAACTTAAAGAGGAAGAGGAAATCTAAACCTGCGACCTGGACAGAAATTCCTTGTATTTAAATTGCTAGCAATTTTTACACTTTCTTTTATATTCACAAATTATATCTCCTATTTTATTGTGAAAATTTATTTGGGTTTTAGGAAAGAAAATGTGATTTGTAAAAGGATTACATAATTTATAGAATGCTTATCCACACTTGAAATTGCTTCAAGAGTAAAATAAACAGTTTACCTTATCACGTGTAAATATTTGTACAACAAAACAACTCCCGAATTGATAGCAAACCAAAAACACTAGACAAATGTAAACATTTACATAACCATACTCCTTGAAATGTATCTAAATATTTCGTGCTATCTAAAAACATTCCAAGAATGGGGAAAATCAACAAGGCATCTCTTTGTAACATCCAGCCCCGGTATTATCAGAATTGTCGCAGCCAGTCAGTCTGGATAAACAGGTTTCCCTGTCCTCTGTTAGTACGAGCATTTATAATCTATTTACAGCACTTCTTGTAAGTTTCACACGGATACTTGTACCAAATGCACAGCTAGAGTTAATGTGTTAAGTCGTATCCACTATGCATTTCTATGAAACTGATACATCACTCATCAAGGTAGCACTGTAAGGATTCATGTCACTGAGCTTCATTTGTCAATAAAATAATTATCGTGGGAAATGATTACTTCCAGTCACTCTTGTATGAGGGGCAGTTTACTAGGAATTTAGTTCAGTGTTAATGGTATGTGGGTAAAGGTAATTTTCTCAGGCAGGTTGATGTTGATGGCAATAACAACAGGTGTTGAACAACTCAACCGAAACTTATTTGGCATAATTTATTTGTACCGGCATCTTTTGTCCGAAATACCCATTTCCGGATGTTATGGAAGAGAAACTGCCTTTTGACCGTGAAAGACATGCTTGGATAGTGGTTTTGCGTGAATATTTGTAAATATTGGCAAGTTAATATTGTAGTAAGAGTATACTGTGCTATTAAATTGTATATTTACCATATTGCGTGATTTTATGGATAGATAAATTTATGTATACAATATCAAGTAAAAGATAAAAGGATATGGAATAATAATTATAGCTAGCTTCAACTATCTAAGTTGATAATTTCTTTCCAACTTTTCAGTAACAGTTAATTTAAAAGGGGAAACAGAATTTGGTTCATTCTCCGCTTAAAATCTTAAGATATTAGCCAAGCCGACATTTAGAAAAAACAAAACCTCCCCTTTTCAGGGATATTCGTAGAAAATTCTGACGTTTCTGATTTCCCTCCTCGGTTTTACGCACACAGAGACTATTTTTCATCCCCTTGTATGATTCACTTTTATATTATTAGAGATTAAATTGTTCCAAAATAAAGCAAAAAGTCGAAACAGATCGATCTTAATTTGGAAAAAGCTGTTGATATACATGGTGTGCCAGTTTGAGATGATAATTCCTTTAAAAAAGGATGTGTACTTGGATCATTTTAGGCAAAAATGCATTACAGTTGTGTTCGAGCTGGTGTTCTGGAAGCGTGGGTGCCGCGCAAACTTGATTTGTCGAGATTAATACACATCTAAAGACAAAAATCTAATTATTTTCTGAAAGTATATTAAACTTATTGGATGATCAACCAAAAAAATCATTATAAACTTCTCCTTCTGCAAGGACTAAGGCTTGCCGAAAAAGGGGTTTTATTCTAGGCAATATTTTGTACAATTTCGCGAGTTAGGAGAAATATACTTAATTTTAATGTTATGATAATATTTTTGGTTCATTATCCAATAAAAACGTTTTACTTTAAGAGGAAAAAGGTCGAATCTCGATGGCTTAATCGATTTGAGAGTTATTTATCGGGACAATTCGAAAATTTTCTTACTTGTATTTTTCCACTGATCCCTTTGGATTTTTACGGGAAGAGTGCCCATCCGCCTATGGACATGTATTTTTTTTACACAACGATATCTTCATAAGGATTTAGATTCAGAAACGATTTTAAAAGTTTTATGCCCTTGTCGCCGATGTAATTAACGTACCTAACATCAAGATTTTCCGCGGAACGCGAAAACATTTTTGTCGCCGTATCCGTTTCCATTTTTCCGGAATTTCCTGAATGATTTATTGTACAGACGTTTTCATGCGTTTGCATCCATTCCTCATAATCTAATGAATCTTTAACTGCTTTCCAATTCGCACAACCCTGACAAAAAGACGATTTTATCCTGACATCTGTCACTCTATTGCTAAAATTGCCCACTGAACTAGCAATTTCTAAAAGAGACAAGAGTCATCACCGGATACACTTAAATACGTAGGTTCGTTCCTGCCTCTGTATTTTTCGTAATTTCTCCTTGGACAGGTCTTTCTTGTACAATTTCGAAAATCGATTACGCCATTTTATACTGAAATAATTCAAATTACGAAAAATACTTTTTAGGACCTAATCTAGATACTATAAGGATTGAAAATATCTAAAATAAAAAATCAATTTTTGTAGCTAGAAGACCCGAAACCTAAAAAAACAAAAGTTGTTTTACGAAATTATTTTGTTTTCGAAAATGCACGATTTTTAATCTAAAACCAGCGATTAAATTGACCTCCTTCTGACTGAATAAAAAAAAGAAGTGTTCGTTTTTACCGTTTCTATCGAGGTTTTCGAAATTAAAGTGTTTTCAGATAAATAAGATACTTAGAAACTTGCTTCACTTCTCGGACGACGAACATGCTAATATTCATTAAGTGTATGAATTATGTGGTGGTAATGCTCTTTTATAGTATGATTTTAAACTCTGCTAAGATTCCCGTACACCACAATCAAATCGCCACATTCTTCGGTAGTAAAATGAGATATTTTTAAGATGATTGTACTAATCGTGTTTTAATAATTAACTGGTGCTGTTGTTTAAGTATAGAATCCTAATAGCGAATATTCGAATTTCTGTCTCATATCTAATTACATCAATAAACATAAAGAAAATGTATTCGATGAAAAGTAAGTAAGCCAGCAAATGGTCTGGTCTGAAAGTTGTAGCGTGAAAAAGGAATTAACGGGTTCATTTTCAATACACACATACGCGTGAAGCTTTTAAGTTCGCTCTTACTAAATGTAATTTTCATACATTTTTCTCGCAAAAGCGTTTTTACTAAATGTAACAGAGAACCTGTTACAGGCACAGAGTGAGTCACTGAGAATGAGGCTGCTGCAGTCAGTATCGTCAATCACAGTATACTTGTCGTTCAAAGCTTTAGTGAGCACGGTTTTTGTTGCGATTTGAAAAAATACATACTTCCATCTTAATATAATAAAAAATAAGAAAGAAAAGAGATGTGAACATTGTTATTACCTTAACACGTTGTGTGCCGTGGGAGTCACCGGTTAACCCCAGCTAAAAGCTCTCTCTGGACTAATGCATTCTAACACGTAGTTTTCTCAAGAAAGCTTTTTTGCTAATTATGGCATTCAACGTGTTAAAATTGTTTTGTTCTACCAGTACTACAAGATTTGTAAGGTGTGAGTTTGTGAGTCTTTCTGGGACCATATGTTTCATTCGGTTTCTACTCTATAAAATTTAAATAAAAACATCAATGAGGAAATTTCATTTCAGTGGTGAAAGCTGCATATTTTGTAATCAGTTATATAGGTGAGTATTTATGGGTGTCGAATTAGAGGTAAGGTTTCGAAAAATTCAAGGCTTGACTAAAAAACTTATGCGACATTTGGGCAAAAAATTTAGTAAAATTTTTAAAAAGTTGGAATTTGGGAGAGCTGGTTGAAGCTGAATTAAATATCACTATAACAGGTTCGGGTGTTAAATGAAAAATCTACTGCCTCCTTGGAAATAATACATTTTACGATTTACCAATTAATTGAAGTTGTTGAAATTGTTGTAAATTTTGAGAAGTCAATAATAATATAAGTTTCCAAGCGTGTTGCCTGTGCATAGCTATGAGAAAATAAATATAAAAAAGCATAAGTAGGATGACAAACATCACTAGATAAGGCATATACTGAAATATTAGGACGAAACCATTGCGTTGTAATGCAATATAAAATGCCAAGCGAATTAAACACCAGTCAAAAAGGTTTAGTATTGGCCATCAGAGAATTTATGTACTGAAGATTCGAACGGTCGAATTAAGTGAATGAGTTAAATTAATATTTTGCCATTTTAACTAACTTATTGCAGATGAAAAAGGTGAGTTGATTATGACCTATTTTACTTGATATTTCTCAAGGTTACCTCTACGTGTATGTACTGTATTTCGCAAAAAGTGCCGAAAAATTCTTATTAGCTTTTTTGTTATGCTAACAATTATCAAAAGTACATCAATATTCCGTTCACTTTCATCATGAATATTTCAATTCACACAACTTTGCTTATTTATGCAATTTACCTTCGCAGTGAGGATTTCTTCTCAGCAAGCCTCGTGAGCTTTTTGTAAACATTTGTTATTACAGCTCTATTTCATGAAGCGCTAATTACACTTTGTTGTGAAAAACTTGGCTAAGTTGTCAGCAGGTAAGCAAGCATAATTTTGGTGCAATTGCTATCCTAGATAGGTAGATTTGATGGCAAGGGCGAATTTGCAACTGTTGTATAACTTTCATATGTGAAAGTAGTAAAATATACATTCTTTGATAGTCCTTCCAAGCCTGTAATCGAAGTGTTGGTTATAATTTGGAATGTTTGATAGTCATTTAATTATCATAATTATGCTTCTAATAACTATAGGACGTTCATTGCTGAAATCAGCAGTTTTAAAAGAATATTTAGAAATTTACTTTTATATACAAAAGGATTCTAGTTTTGCTTTTTGTAGGAATGGTTTATTTGGCTATGTCTCATAGTATGATAGTTTGTTTTTGGCATATTTTAGAAGTTGTATATAATATTAGTATAATGGAGAGCTGAAAGCAATCTACGACGCAAGAGGTCCTTTAAAGCTTTGGCTAAAATAATCGGATAGTCTATCAAAGCTAGTGTAAAGAAGAGGACTAGATAATTGCAGGTGAAAAAGGAGGGAACCGGCTTAAAATATTTTACAAAATTCATTTGAAAAGATCCATTTTTTTAAATGTTAAAATGTACAAATATGGGTTATTGTTTGGAAAACAATCCAGAAAATAATTATTTTTAAAAGTTTAGGAATTATTGCAATATGGTTTCAGTTGGTCTGTTTGAATGCACCCAATGTAGGACTTACTGGGACCTAACAACATACAACTGGAGAAACTAACCTAATTTGAAAAGTACAGGGTAGCGCACGAATTTGGCACTGTAACTTATCATTTTATTATATATATTTATTTTAGAGACATTATTTGTTGAAAATATAGCAATTAAAGTTGACAGCCTTTGAAATTTTGTGGCCTTCTGCTTACAAAATTCTATAAAAAGAAATCTGGACAGATCAAATTTGGTCACCTTAGAGCTCATATGAAATCACTATTTTTCGAAGTTAAGCCATTGCAAAATGTTTGTTTTAGAAAAGAAGGGAGGTAACAATTAGTTTAGAGCAGGTACCAAATGAGGAATTAAATATCCTGAAGGCGACTTACATACTACCCTATATCCACCATAGGTTATGAAATAACTGCACACAAGTCATATACCAAAATAAAGGCGAAGTTCAGAGGAATTCAAATAATCAGTAAAAATGGTGGGAAAACCCCCAAAATTTGAAAAAATCACTTGAAATTTGACCAATTTTTGAAATTTTAAGGATTTATAGTTCCTGGTCAGAGAGGGGTACAGAGGTGTTTATAGACTCGTTAAAACAGGTAAAGGATTCTCTGTCGAATGGCGTCTAAATATTGGTCATGCGCTCTCGGTAAAAAAGTTACAGGGTGTTCAGTGAAACTAGGGCCTGAATACAGAAACAAACAAAGCGTAATCCTGTAAGACAAGAGCCATAAGACATTAGGTTTATGTACGTCCAATTATTTCCAAGTTTTGTAGGTACCGATTTAGAGATAATTTCGCCATATCTCAGTGGATATTGTTGATGGATCAATCTAACTTTCTCATATAATTTTCTTCTTAGAATGATTCAAGGATTCGCTCCTTAAAGAATTAGCATCTTAAATCGGGATGCCTTGTCTATTATTTTAAAGAAACCTGTTGAAATATTCTCAGCCATTTCTAGTAGCACATTTCAAATTTTTTCTTTGAATAATTTTCGAAAGTAAATCTTGTACCAATTTTGAAATTTAATTGAAATTTAGCACTAGTAACAGCAGAAATACACCGTAAAGGTCAGCACATTCGAAAGACATACATACCATGGAGCTAAATTCTTATTTAGGTAACTTTTTTTAAATAAACTCGAAATTACGTTGAATATTTTGCGTGAGTGTGTCCATAATTCGTTCTGTGTACTTTTTTTCCGCGGTTAAAACTCATACAAAACATGTTTTAGTGAATGATTTCATAACATACCCAGTGAATGTTTTATGTTAAGGTACAAATTATACCCTCCAATGGATTAGCAAGAATATCGCATATCTACAAGGAGGTAATTACTTTTTGTGAAGTATTTCATTAAAGTGTTGATTAGAAATAAATGCCGTCTTGATTGTATCTAAAGTACTGGCTAATGTTATCGAGTTTGAGGACTGGCCCCCTATATAAAAACAAGTAAGTATCTGCGGGGTCAAAAGTATTCGCGGTCATAGTCCGTATATCCGTTCGTAACAGTTGGCTGAATTTACTGAATTAAATTTTCACTTATATATGATAAGTTCAGAACATTTGGCAAGGAAAAAACTGCGGGCACTAGGAAATTGCATTGCCCACTGTTGCGGCATTAAAGTATCTTCTTATTGATAAGGAAAACGTGCAAGTTATGTCTACAGTTTCGAAGGTTGAATCACAAAAAGTAAAGAAGATAGAGGAACGCAGGAAGTAATCAATTGCTTCCTTTCTGGGATAGGCCAGAGCATATGGAGAAAGACAGGCTGCCGGTGAGTTTTAATTAATTTTTACGGCGATATGCCGGTGTGGAAACGCTGCTATGCTGCAAGCTGTTGGTGTTCGTTTATTAATTTGGTTTGACTATAGATAGTAAGATTTATTTCGACACGTTAACAGTTTTATTGCTTGCATTTTGTATGCATTCTTGGAAACGTTTTCACTGGTAATCTTAGTTTTAAGAATTATCTGAATTTAAGCACTGTAGCAGAAGTTGTCATCTGCACTCAGATGCCTGTTAAATGAAGGTGCGGGTCTGTGTACAAAACTTGGCACGTAAGAAGACTTCCTCGCCCTTTTATCATTTAATTATGCCATTCCTTGGTGTGTGGGAAGTTTTCCAACATCACTTTGCAGACTTGTCTAGTAACTTGTCCACGGTTCATGCAAGATCCTATCTTCTTTCAGCAATTTATCTTTTAAACGTCTTGATGAGGGCATGAAAGAGTCCTCAGGCGGATAAATCGATTTCGCTTTTTTGCCCTTTCCGGCACTATTTTATTGCCTAGTCGATAGTAGGGTTGCCGTATGTTTGATCATTCCCTCTTCTTGTATCTTTTGTTTTTTTTCTTAATCGATCGCCATTTTATCATTGCAGCACTGGCTTCACACAGTGCTATAGCTGCGCACTGATATTTGCATATGTTGGGTATTTTCGTGCATGTTTGAATTGTACATGCACTCGGTTGTTATATAAATTTGCGTTGCATAATTAATTCTTTTTCCTTTAAATCCCATAAATTCATTTAGACTACTCACAAACATAAATAGAGAATTGGGATTAATGGCAAAATGATGTGATGATTTTATGCTCAGCTAATTTGTAATTATATGGAATAACAAATTACAAGCAGACTCATTGTATGTGTTAACTATTTCTTAATTCAACGTTATAAGTGCGTGCAAATAGCAAAACCAGTTGATTTTGCCCTTTGCCTTTTTCAGTTACACTCCGAGTAAATGGACTTCGAACTATTGGTTGGGCAAAACTGGGGAAAACTTAAACAAATAAATCCTAACATTTTTTTTGTGAAATTCTAATTTGGGGGTGCTAACTTCACAGAGCTTGATACGAATCATTCGATGTACTCATACTTTGTCTTCTGGGCAAGTAGCCAACGAAGACTTTAGAATGGGGAATTTTATTATCCTCTACTACCTACAAATTAGCTCCCTCTCATGGATCTCTCCTGTCCTGATACTCGAAGTTCATCCATCCCGATTTGCGATTGAAGCCTAGAATATTTGGCGTAGTAACACATTCTTTCTTCTCCAGTACCTTCTTAGCTACGGTTTCCTTTACAGCCTCTAGCTATTTGGAAGCTGATAGCTTCTCCAGGAATTTGGCTGCCAGGATACCTATCCTGATAACTGATACCTATTGACCTATTGACCCTGAAGTCTCGGCCGTCTGAGCCACAATCTTTCTATAACTGCATTATATAGAGATGAGGAAGAGTCGTTCGAAGAGTTGCGCTTACCTAAGAGCTGCTTGTAGACCTAGAAGGTCATTTTGTAGGTCTCCCTGGTTAAGAAACCACTTGTAGCGCTTTTCTCTCGTCCTTCTTACGTTTTTATTGACCGAAAACGTCTGGGTGATTGCAACTGGCCCTTATTTCGGGTCCACTGTTTCTCACGAGTTTGCTGACCGCAGGTCTGCAGCTCGTCTGGCAGTCATAAATTTGCCCGCTTTGCAATGGCAGGATCTAGAGGATCCATTCCTATTTGCGGTTCGTCCATAATGTTGGGATTTAGTTGCCTTGCCTCTGTTGTTTGCACAGCGGTCGCCTGTAGCAGAGATCCGCATTACCACTGGAAGGCTAAATTGAAGCCGTAGGTCGTCTGGTAACCGGAGTTCGCATGCTAGTGATTCGCATGCTTGCTGATTATTCGAGGCTGCTTTGCCCTGCGACTGACTCTACAGGGTTTTCCACTATCCCACTATCCACTGCTAAAACTCGGATCATTTTTTGGAATCGTTTTCATTTACAGTGCGATTTGGATTGTTTGGTGACATGGGGCGGGAATGACACTATTGATTTGATATATCAAATGATAATCATTTTAGCAACTAATTACATACTCGAACTTCTATAAAATTATACGTTTTTATTAGTACTGTAAGTTAACTTTATTTGCATTTTTATCCTATTGTGTAAAATCTAGTTTCAAAGTGCGAAGTTGAAGTGGTGTACATGGCTAACCAAAACGGGTCTACCGCATATAATAATTATACAATTCACTATTGTGTGCGGGGTTTAGCAATTAAGAGGAACATTATAAAAGTGTTTTTGACCTAATCGACACATTACTTGCATTTGAATAGGACTTTTACGTTATCGAAATGGTATTCATTTCTTCATCGAAATTTTCTTTAAATCAATAAAAGCGAAATTGAATTGCGATTTTATCATCTCGTTTCCATTTTATCCATAAAAGAATAATTTCCTCATATTCAAAAGAAGGAGCTATCTGTATTGTACAAAAAAAGAATTAGCATATTTGTCGAACGGCAGTTATAAGTTATTGGCATTTTCGTGAATAAATTTGATATGTTTAAATATGAAAAATGGGTTGTTTATGTTTTTGCGATTTTGATGTTATCGGCATTCACATAACTTGCATACATTTTCGTAGACTCCTACCCACACAAATAGCAAAACAAAAAAAAGAGCTCTTTTTACGAGCATGAGCTGTAAACAGCCAAATTTATGTTATTTATCAACGTCGATTAAATTTTACGATAAAAGAGTGATTTAAATCACAGGTCGTGAGAAACAAGTAGATATGCCAAGATGGATCACGTCAATGAATTCCACTCACGAAGCCTGTGCAAAAGAATCTCACGAAAGTAACGCCATTGACTTGAAAGTTTAAAAATTTCTATCACAAAGAAAGCATTTCTGGGAATTAAGCAAGTCCATTAGCATCCTATTCTGGTGGTCTCAAGTCTAAAGATATCGTTTTGTCTGAAAGCGTTGCACTCTGTTGAATAATCAGTTTATAGAATTTAATCTTTTGTTAATGAACAAACGAGGTGTAAATGGATGAAAGATTTCAGTTTGAAGACTGAGAATCCATTCATCTTGGAATTTTGACTTTCATCTTCAGAGATCATTTGTGAAGAAAGTAAAGCTTTTCGCTACCAAACTGGAGTAAAGTCAGTGAAAACCGAACAACAGTAAAAATTATAACTCTTTGCTTAAATGAATAATGCATGACCATGGTGAACCAGTCTTCGCTTATTACTGAGTAACTTGGTTACTGTGGGTCTTATGGTCAGTAATTTGTTCACCGGCACAGAACTCTTGTCGAATACAAACGAACTACAGGTGAAGCAAAGAAAATTTATGGGTTTAGTTTGCAACTATTCAAGTTAAAATATGACATAACGAACACCATCCCTAACAACAAAAAACTTATGAAAACAAGTCTAAGACCAGTAGCCGGTAGTTTTATGAGATTAATGAAAGCAGCATTTGACCTTTGTAGTAGTTCGAGGTTCTTCTAGTGGAAGCCTTTAAATTTTGACCGGGTATTACGTTGGGTAAAGTTCTTCTAATTTCGGATCTTGTGGTATTTACCTTTTTTATGTTGCGGGTAACGTTACTACGTACTACATCTTCAAATTGTATAATTTTAAATGTTGTGTAAAAGCCCCATAACTGTTTGAAAAGGGATTTTTTTACAATACTTTCAGAGCCTAAAGAACAAGAACTTTACTGCAATGAACAACACTATTTATGCGGTAAACTTAAATAAAGTGTTTAAGTTAAAGTGAATTTAAAGGTTAAAAAGTGCAGTATTTTAAGTTATCAACAAATGACTTCCAATTTTCAAAGTAATGGAGGGTGATATTGGAGTTATGTAAATCATCCTTTGCTTAATCACTAAATGGTGCAAGAATTAGGGGATATCTATTAATCTGTGTTTACCGGTGAAATTAGGGAAGGGGAGATTGGGAAATTTTAACCTGACAAATGTTGCAAGTGAGGCACAATTTTTGGCATGAAACTTTTTTACTGTGCAACATCCCAGTGGCTTCACAAGTACAATTTTTGTCAGTAGAATTGCCTCAACCACTGGCACCCAGAAAAATCTCCGTGTCCTGTGTGGGATTCAAACCCACGCCAACAGGGCAGAAACTCTGCGGACGTGCACGTCAGCCCACTCGACCACCGGCGTGGGTGTAGGTTGCCCAAATGATGAACGCTGTGATCTAGACAAAATCTATTACAGCAGGCCTTCTGCTAGTGCAAAAAACTATCCACCTTCCTAATGAAAACAAAAAGATCTATTACCGAAGATGATTTGATATCACCAGAAGTTAAGATTTCCGGAAGGAAGATCCTTTTTCTTAGTGTCGCCAAGTCAGGACATTCACCCAAAATGTATATGATAGTGTCGTCGTCTTCCAAACAGATGACATTCCGTCTCATTAAACAGGTCCATTTTAAATAGGTGATATTTTACCCGGATGATAATTAGATAGATAGCCTATTAACAACCTAAAATCTGCTTTGCATAAGACGGTGATTTTAAAGGTATATGGTCTGACAAGCTCTTTAGATTTGACTGGCCATTTGGTTAAATAGAACTACCGTAGAGTTCTGAAAAGAAGTTAAATTCCTAGAGCGAATGATGAATTTAAAGCGGTAGGTAACAGGGAATACAATCATCCTTTGGATATTAGGATCCACAAAGGGAAGCTATTATTGGAACGACTGGACTTATTTGTCAAAGCAAGCCAAACTTATCATTATTATTAACTTGCCTTCAATGAGTATGAATTGTTCCTTTTTTTTAGGTATCTCTCCACTCAACTATTACTAATTGCCGATAATTTAGTTGAATTTAATTTCATATGGGTTTATTACAGAATATTTTAACTCACTTTTTACTATCGTTCTTTTAAAAGAACATCATTTTTCCAAATCCCCAACAAAAAATGTTTTTTACAACTTGACAAGTGGGTCAAAGCCAATAATTGTTGCTTTCATTATTTTACAATGCTTTTCTTTTCTTATTTACAGAAACCACTGCAGCCATTATGCTTTAGTAATGGAATCGGGTAGTGTTCTTAGTGAACCTGTAAATTCACCTGCTCATCGAGGATTTGTTGCAGAACGCTCCGCTTCAATGGTAATTATATGTTGCAGTCTGCACTGAACGCTTTAATTTTTTTTACTAACTCATATTAATGCTTTTTCATCGTAAACATATTTTATGCACTTTTTCGTCCTTTTTCATTGTAAGTTTTTGAATATGTTTTAGTTTTTTGATATAGATAAGGAAAGGAACAGATCAAAAGGTTCCAGAAATATTTTAAAATAATTCGCTGATAAAAAAAAACAATTTTATTTTTTCAAGTCTTACAGAAAAAAAAGATTTTTGTGTGAAATTTGGCAAGATTCTGTTTAAAAAACATTTAAAGGAAATACAAAATCAGTAAACAAAATCGTAATTTATAATTTTAAATATTTCAAAATTCAGATACCAAAATCAAACGTATCACTGTTTGGAAACATGGACTAGTAGGGAAAAAATCATGTTTTCTTTCTTTCTGTTACCACTGGCAAATTCTGAGTATTTCCTCTTTATGCGATGTAATGATCTATACTCTGTCCCAGAATTAATGTCATTACAGCGCTTATGGGGAATTATGTTGCAACATTTTACTCACGTATATTTGTATTATGCGTCTGCTAGATTTACTTAGGAAGGTCAATATATTCTAATAAGTTTCTTTGTTAGTTCCAACCTATTTTATTCTATAGACATTAATTTTTTCTCAATACTTACTATAATTATAATCCCCACATAATTTGCAACTCACAAGTACATGGAGGGCTTTAGTGCTGCCTCCTGTCCGATAGCTTAATTACTTTTGCGCCACGTATGTCTTTATTATGTTACCAGAGTATTATCACTTAGGATCACCTTGAATGGCAAGCCAAAATTGTGCCTCATCCAACAAGAACACCGACCTTTTTCACATTCTTTAAGAACTACCCCCGTGAGGTTCAGCGTTAGAAGATCCATCCGTTGCAGTCTGATGACACTTAGTGTGGCCTGAGTAATTACTTAGAGTAATCCTTATAGAATATATTTTGAAGTGTTGCCGTAGTCAGAAGATCCTCTACATCCGCACAGTGTTTTCTTCAGCTTCTTCTTGTGGGCCTCCGTAGTTCTATATTTTATTCGGTTAGGACTCGTTTTTATTTAGCCGTTCTTATCTAAATTCGTTCTTATCTAAATTAATTTTAGAGTCTTCTAGTCTTAGTTCTTAACTTCTCTAGCTTCCAGTTCCACCAATGTACATCTCCTAACTTAGGAGCTTATTTGTTTCTTATTTTTGCCTGACTTCCAGTTTTTTCTTGCGTCGTTTTTAAGGCACGTTGTTTTTACTACTGCCTCAGACGTTGTCGTTTGGCCGAGTTTGTTAGTTGTTGGCACTTTCATTGCTGTGCCTCTGGACCATTGTTTTCGCCCTTATAATCGGGCTCGACACCAGCTGAGAATGTAGAAAGTTTGTATTCTTCATCCCTATCTTTTTCTTTTAACAGCTCACACCTTCGTCTCAACTTTATTTTGTTAAAAAAGAAGCTCAACTAGAAATCTACCCCCCTTTAGTTTTTCCATCGGGACCTGGTCTATCGAAAGAACCAAACTACGCTGCACTTTTATACGTCAAAGCTATCGTTAAGGATTGTCTTGGTTAATATACTTTGACTGCTGGGGAAGTAGCTAACGAGGATTTTGCACTGAAGAATTTTGTTATCTTCTACTACCGTCAAATTCACTTCCCCACTTCCATTTGATTCTAAATTTCTATCGTCACTATCTACTTCGGACTCGAGAATTTCACTATCGTTATAACTCGCTAAGATTTCATTTTCAAATAGATACTCTGTTCCAGAGTAAATACAATTTATTTGTTTATGTTAGGGGTAGTAATTATAAAAAGTGTGTGTTATAGGCAATAAATTAAGCCTTGCAAAATAATTTATTTTGTACGATAGATTATTGAAAAAATGAATTTTTTGACTAGATAAAAGACAGCAGCAGTAAACAGGACTAATACAATATTAAAGAACTTTTGTTGTGAGGGTTTTAATGTTTTAATAAAAAAGCAGACCTAAGCATATAATTTATGAAATTCGGATCCAAATTCCACCAGTCTCTAATGGTTTGGGTTTTTATTTTCAAAACAGAATAATCAACAAAGCTATTATTACTATTAAACAGAAAACATTTTATAATTTTAACCACACTAAATTAGTTAACATAAAAATTAGTTAACACAAGGTGTGCGTCATAGTAAAAAGTCCTCTCGCTGCAAATGTACTTTTACATGAGCTTTCTCACCGATATTTCTAAATAAAATCCAGTATCGAATGTGTTAAAATTGTTTTTCAAACACTAACTAAATCTGAGATTTCAATTTTGAAGCAATGATTTTTAACAATTCCAAATTTAGCGCGAAAAAGATAGCATTGTTTTTGGAACTGGTACCGAACCAGCGACCCTTCGATTACCGGTGGAGAAAAGGGGATGATTACGAACAATTTGAAAAGATCGGCAGGGATCTTGTTTTAAAAATAACAAAGTATCTTGGCTACTTTGAGGTTTATTATTCAGCTGGCGTTTATCTTTCAATACCACAAGTACTGCAGCCATCTGTTTTGGGTAGAACACATGAAAACGAGGAGAACTCCACAAATTTTTTTCCCTTTTTAAGTGGTGTCTGTTTTGTCATCTGAGCGCATGAAAATATTTCACATTATTTAATGTCTGTCTAGCATTGAATATATTTTTAGCTCTTATGAAGAAAAGCAATTCTTTAGTCATATTTCTGGCTTTTTTTAGGATTAATGTTACCGAGGAGACGTTTGTATCTCTGTATTTAATATTTAGACATAATATGACCTAGGATCTGCCTAAATATAAAGTTGAGTGAAAACATGGGTGTTGTTTATTGCCACATTCATAAGCCAGCCTTCTTTTACTCCGAGTCAAACTGGTTGTGAAAATGTATACTACGTTTAAGGGCTTTTAATATAATATTTAATAGATTTGAAATTAGCAGTTTTTCACACATCTTTACATACTAATTTTATAGGGTGATCTAAAAAGATGTGCTTCAACATATACCAATGGGATCTCCTGATCAACATTTGTAAGGAGGCTATTATCATTTTTCTGTAAAATTTGGGTAGTAATAATATGATTTTTTGTTGCAAAAAAGGAGCTTTTCAAACAATAGTAGGATATTTCCGATGTTTTAAGCTATTAAAAAATAATTAACATTAGTGTGGGATCATTGTAGGATGTGCGTAATGGGCTCATCGTATGAGCAGTGTCTCAGGCAGACTCCACTTAAATAAATATTTCCGAGAAGTGATCGAACAGGAATAAGTGAGATCCTTAATGCGCCTTCATGAGTAAAAATTTAAATTGGGGGATCTCACTGGTTATGAAATTGGGCCTGTACGTCCCTTCAATACCTCGGGAGTCACAATAATCGTTCACACCTTTAGAGGTGTACTAACGTTAGGCAACTTCTTGCTATTGAGACAATAATTCACAACGAGAATTTGTGTTTACTGGCAAAAAAATTATAATAAAGACTCGCAGCTATCCGACTAGTGGTCTTTCACTTTGGCTCAGTGTTACCAACCCCGCGAAACGTCAGATTATGAAATAAATCGACAAAAGATATAAACCTTGTTTTATATTTTACTCTGACCGTAAAATGCGAAGTTTAAAAAAACACACACACTAAGTTTAACAGTACTTTAGCACATTTACACTAGAAAGTTTTTAAAAGTGAACTCGCACTTGAAAATGTCCACGTGAATCGCAAAATTTTCTGAGGTGGGATAACAACTGGGAATTCTCCTTCATATAATTCATAATAACTTCCTCGCCAAGTTATTCAAATGACAGAAATATTGCTGACTGCTCTTTGTGAGTTTTTGGAAAATAAATTTACACTTTTAAAAAATCCCTTGGTCTCGCTTCATGTATCACAGGAGAAAGGAAAGCAAAAACTATTTCCTTATAGGTTAAAACCTTCAGATTAATGAAAGGAATGAATCTTGGCTTTGTTTTTTTTCCCTCAAACCTATCCGGTTTAAGGTGTTGACAATATTATTTAATGCATTTAAAATTTAAACTTCACCTCAACTATTTCGCAATCATCAAAAATTTTCCTTACACAATGTTTTCTCCGCTGAGAGATCGTTGCTGACCTTGACATTGACCACTGGGTAATGTTAGAAAACTGCCTTGTTTAGGATCAGGAAAAAGTTTTTGAATTTTTCAACTTAGATCCGGAACTAATAATAATAATAATTTCATTACTAAGTTTTTACTTGCGTTGCTCAGAAATATTTATGCAATGTGAGGCGCCAGATGTTTTGATAATTTAACGCTCGGCGGGCAACAGTCGGGGCTCATAAAAGGGGATTTGCATAATTTGCTTCACTGGCAGATTAAAAGGCCGTCGATTTTCAAATATTTTGATTATGCGCATTGCGTAGATACCGCGTCTGTATAATTTTATTACTCACTAGTCCGCACCGCTTGCAATATTTCGCGTTTTACTTTATTATCTATTTTCATTAATTTTGCTCAAACAGTTGAGTCACTGTCTTTTATCACTTGCCTGATAGGGGAACAAAAAACCTTGATAGATTTAGCTACCTAATTTTACTGTTAATTTACCACAGCAAGATTTTTTCCTTTCCAGACAATTATATCACCGAAGGGGCTTTCTGGACAACCGAGAATGTCTCAACTGGAGAGTCTTGAGGCCAAGGTAAGATGCTGCTAACCGCAAACGGATTTTCCATAATCATTTGGTGTCCGATGGGTGCACCTCCGCGATCGTCATGTTGTAATAAAGATAGAATTAACTAACTGTTTGCTAACATCGATCACCACATTTACGGCTGCAGCATGCATTTTCCCATCAGTTGTCGATGAGAGCATAAGTCGCGTCTCAATCTCAAGATAAACGGAAAGGAATCACTAGAAGATCGTAACGATCGCTTCCGCGATTGCAAAAAAGGCATGTCTTTAGGTCTTGAGTCATTGTACACTGAGATGACATATGGACCGATGAATAACGAATTTCTAATGCTTTTAAGTTATTTGTTTACTAACCAATCAAGAAAATCCAGTTTTGATATTTGTGGCAACGGATGCCTTCATTTTCGCAGTTTCACACATTTCAGTTGGTTTTGGTTTGTGCCACATAGGAATGCTGTCATTCAGTCAGTTAGTAACGATCAGAAGATATAAAAGTGTTTTTTTTTTCTTCGTTGTGTTGCAGATGGCTAACATAGAGGTGTCCCTAAGTTCATCTAATCCAGGAAGACGACGTAAAGGAACATCTTTGGGTGGCACCATATCATCTAGAGCATCACCTCGTCCGGAATCGAAGGAATTACGTTCAGCGTTACAAGATAGAGAAGCTGTTATACAAAATTTGAGGATTCAATTATGTTTGGGAAAGCTACCACGGCCTACTGGACCACCATTGGATGAATCTGAACGACCGGCTGCAGAGCAAAAACTGGCAAGGCTTAAAACTGAAGCCGAAAATAAGAGGATTGCGATTCGAAATTTGAAGAGTGCCCTCGATCGGTTAGATATCACAGAGTAAGTCAATAAATCTCTGTTTTTGTTTTTATTTACTAGAAATGTTTAAAACTATTTTGTGTGTGTATAGTGGCCAGTTTTATGGGACAACGTGAATAGGTAGAGATTTTATTTTATCCTTACAAATGTGTTATAATGGCTTGAATAAGCGGCTATATGTCCTTAAAAATTTTTAATGCGTATTGAAAAGATATTTATTTTTGTGCACACTAGTAGCATCTGTCAACTGTATTATAATCTGTTTTGCTTAGAAAAAATTTAAGTGGCGGTATGAAAATACAACGTACATTGTTTTCAATTGGGAAAAAAGTAAAATATGATATCTTATTGGTATCTGTGAATGTTTGAAAGTTTTCTGCTGACAACAAGATAATTACAGATTCCAGGGATTTTTACAAAAATTATGTGGTTCAGGATTTGTAGTATAATTGTGGAACGTACTTATAACAAAAATTGTTTAAATTCGTCCTGAGTATATTTTGATTTGCTCAAAAATTCTGTTTTCCAATGATTTTTAAAACTTGTTACTATGATACGCACAATTTGATTAGAGTAGTTTACATTTCCAGAAAAGGTAAAGGAAACCCGTCAAATGATGTTTGGGACTTTCGGCTGATCAGTCTTTCTCCGTTCCTTCTCAAAGTTTATCTTTAAACTACTTTATTGATAAAGTGAATGTGATGTGGATTGGATTCAAGAAATCTTTTGTTGGTACAGCATATTCACTTAAAAAACTCCGAAGATAAACGACATCTGATCATCTGAATCATCAAAGTCAGCATGAAAAACCATCTAAGTAAAATAATAAGCAAATATTAATATTAAGAATGGAACAGTGGAAGTTACGATATATATTGTGGTGGGTATTATTAAAAAAATCCTGGCTAAAAAGGAATAAGCCTTAGGTATCTTCCGGTATATGGAAAAAGCCTTAAGCAGTCTCAGAGAGGAAGAGGAAATCCAATTTACGGACAAATTGTCAATTTGAACTTCCGACTAAAACCCTTCTCTCTGACATTCGCGGTCTCTTGGTTCTTTGCACAGAGGGTAATCTTCCACGAACATTGTTACCAGCGCCCAGTGGCTCTCGCTCTCTAACATAAGCCACACTCTCTGGTGATAATCTACAGACAAAAAGCGTATGCTCAGCGTCCTCTTACGAGCTCATGGAGGTGGTACTGAAAGCACCTGTGTCGGCTTAGAAACTATGGGAGGTAGTAGTTTTCCTCGTCATATTTCCTATTAAATCCACCTTCCGATTCGTGACATCAATCTGGTAGTCCATTGTTCTTTTCTTTCCTTTCGTCCCACAATTCTTACAGTCCTTTCTGCTTGCTGGCCTGTTTCCGTCCGATCTTAGCCTTTTCAACCCACTTTCACCCAAAGGTTTGGGTATGATCAAACTTCCTTAATGGGTTTAAATACCAAAAGGGTCGAAAACGACTCATTATCATTTTGTCTCGCAGAATCTTTAAAAATGTCGCCATTATAATTTTTATTTAAAAAGGTTCTGAGCACATTGCACTGCTAAGTTATTAGCAATTGTGGGCGTAAATAGGTTAATGTTCACTCTACCCTAGCGATGCCGAGAGCTGTCGGCTCCGAGACTGTGCGTTGCACACAGGCAACCCTAAGAGCGTCTCATGTACACCTTCAGCTTAATCTGGTCACTCCATATCTTGGCTTCGTACAGCACGACGGATTGTGTCATATTCATGATCAGGTGTTGTTTACTCTACTTCGGGCGTTAGAGTTGGTCATAATCCCCCGCTCAGGGACGTGAATTTGGTTGCTGCCTTATTAGCTACATACCAGATGTGTTCTCTGAAGATGTGTTTTGAGTCAATCATCACTCATAGACTATTGTCTCTGTTAGCACCCGCTTACCACCCATCTCCGGCGCTTACCACCCATCTCTCTGTGAACCTTCACATTCATCTATCTTTTTCTGGGGATGATTAACTCTGTCTGCGCTACGAGCCCTTCTGTGATCAGCCGTCCATACATTCGCCCTCCCCATCACCTGGTTGAGTTTGATTTGCGCTGGTTCAATCGTCCGAATCGTACTCAGAACGCCGACAGTGTCCACATACCATACGAGGTGTGTTTCCTCCGGCACACTCAGACACAGAAGGCTGTCATAGACAGCATTCCACGGATGAAATCCCAGTATGGCCCTATGTGCCTCCGCCGTGACTAACCTTTCTTTCCCTCCCTCAATGGCATCATACATCAGCCAACAATAGTTTGGACAGTTATTTCGAAATATGTGGAGTAGGTAGTCGAGAATCCTGAAAGTGTCGCTCCGAACGTCTCTGACATGTCGCACTATTGAACTGAGTTGAAGGCATTTCTGGCGTCGAGGGTGACGAGCAAGACCAGTCGCTGAGATTGACGGATTTCTTTCTCCTCTGACCTTAGGGTTTGCCGAAATCTATGGTGTATCTTTCTATTTCGCTCTCTTCGCTGCCGTTTATTGGCAAACCCCTGACGATATAGATTCCGAAGGCATCTGACCACCTACAGAATAGCTCAGATCTCCCCGTGGAAAAACGTGGTGTCCTTTTCGGGGCGTAAAGCTAGTTGCACTCCCAGGTTCTACCAGCTCCCGTTTGTATGGGGGATTAAGTGCGTCACAGGAGGAATTGTAGAGTGCAGTTTCCTATTCTCCTTCTGTGGAATTTTGTGTTCAAATTCAAAAGGCAAGCATTGTCTATGTCGAAATCAGGGATTTCGGATAACAGTTTATACAGTTTGACAGTTGTGTGATTCATTCTGCTATTTGAAGGTATGAAGATCAGGTGTTCATACTTCATAACTTCTTGTTAATGTTTCAGGGTATCGTTGTAGAAAAGCGGGTTAAGGCGACTTAAGTGGTTTGAAGAATCCTACAGTCCCTTCATCCTTATCGATTGTATAGCGGTTGTAGTTGCAATGGGATCGAAGCAATTAAGGAAGTGTTCGTCCATTAGAATCTTTAAAAATTGCCCGATCAAGTTAGCTCGTTGCCCGTTCTTATCGAGTTGTAGTTCCGATTGAACGGGGATTTTGGATAGAGCCACGACATTTCACTGATGTCTTCGACATTTCCACAGTTTCCAGGGTCTCTTTTGGACTTATGGATAGAGTGTTTATATTTGTGAGGATTATAATG
>QYTT01087416.1:3944-14537 GCA_006980735.1 Dasypogon diadema | reverse complement strand
CTACTGTATTTAAGAAAGATATAGTTCTACCGCATTACTTCTGTAACCGCTTCTTGGTAATGCAAAACCGATTCGATATATAATCTTTCATATGACATCGCATTATAAAAAGAAGATAGAATGGAATCCATAATGTAATTAGTGGTGCTTACAGGTAATGGGTTAAAAAACTAAAAAACTAATTGTGGTATCATTACATTTCCTACAGGGCAGTTGCGAATTTGGTGCTCATTACCTGTAGAACTGGTTGCTTCACTAATCTGCATATCTAAGTAACTAGTTATTTTATTTTATTTATCCATTAAATGAATTCACCTCATAAGTATAAACTCCTATAAAAACTCAGTGTCCTGCTACTAAGGAAACTGTTTTTTTTTTGAAGCATTCTTGATGACAGTTCTACAAATAGGTTGATTTTCAAATACAACTCTGCACTTTAAGTGGATATACTGCCCAAAGTGGATGTAAATAGCCTAGGTGTAAACAATTGAAAAGATAACTAAACTGCAAATCTAACCCATCTAAGGACCAATGAACAGATCACTTTTTTGACATCAAATTCGTATTAAGATACATATAAAAAATTTCAGATGGGTTAGAGTTCCAATATAATTACCATTGTAATGTAAGTTAGAAAATCTGTTAAATTCGTAGGTTGTAAGCCGTCTATTCTATGAATTCATGCAGTAATTACTTTATGTAATGAACCCAGTGACTACTTCCAGGTAATGCAAAAGTTAGACGATTGGTTATCGCCTAGGATATCGCCATGTAAAAGTAAAGAAAAGTGTTTTTATCATTAATGACAATCCAAGTCAGAACTACCTGCTCTTACCATAGAACTAATTCCAGAACCAAGGAGGTAATGCATTCCCTCCGCAACTGGGAATCAACCACCTCAATACTAATATAACTATCACTGACATATGAACTGTTTTCTTATGAACGCTTCAAGATAGCAGTACATGGACTGATAAAGTATACAAACCCAATTTAACCTATTATATTCATTATATTACATATATTCACAAAACATTACATATATTCACAAAAAATAGTGAATGCTCTTGTTGTTCTTCTTGTTCATGGCTTGTAGTTTATAGGGCTTTGGTCAGAACTCTCTGGCTGATTCCTGTTTCACCTTAGGACACACTAATAATAAATTCCAAGAAATTTTCTTCTAGTGTAATTTTTATGAAAAGAAAGCGTAAAAGTAAAATCTTATTGTCAGAAGCATCATGTTACATTTTCATACTTGAACTGGTTTTGAAAATAATTAATATTAAAGATTAATTTTCAAATAATCAACAAATCTGAACGTTTCATTATGTTAATCCTACTTGGCATTAAATCTCTTCCAAAAAGCAGTCTATTCAAGAGATTTGTACACAGTTCAGGATTTAAGCTCGATCTCAATGCCATATCCAATAAGTTCCGAACACAATACGAAACGTTGCAGAAACATTAAACTGTCTCTTTGGTCTGTCCCACTTCATATTTCTCCATTAATAATTTCATGCAATGCAAGTATCTACCGCAAATATCTATAAAGGGATAATAAATTCTGGCATAGATGGTGTGGGTATGTGTCAGAGAAAAAGTTGCATCCAGCACATGGTGTCCAATTAATTGCTTGAACTGGACAGAAGTTTATATTGATGCTGGAACAAGGCCTGCATGTGAACCATAGGATGCCTGCCGTTTGCTGAGATCCGAAAGCAATCGCAACTTTTGTAATAAAACATTGTTTGGGTCAGTTGTAATTGACTTTAATGTCTGATTTCGAGCGAATCTGTGCTATAGTGGGCTTAATTACGTCCGAGGTTCCCTGTGCTTGTTCCTAAAGTGCTGTCTACCAAACTTGTTGAAATAAGTTTTAAAGGGCTAGTACTGAGACTACGAAAAGCTCGTAGAATGAATACAAAAAAGAAAGTTTAAAGAAGACATTAAAGTTTGCACAATTTTACTGCATTCATGGCCAAATAAATCTGATTTTAATAATTTATTTATTTATATGCGGGTAATGGGAAACCTTTTAGAGTATTTTCATCTTTTTAGGTAATATATGCTATGGGATAAATTCCACGCATTTAAATCATATCTTGATTTAATACGAAATGAAGGTAAATTCCGAAATTAAATTCCAGCAGATCGAATATGCTGTAATTCAAATCACCCACCAATAGCTCCACATGCAATACAAACCCGCTAAGCCCTTGCTTAGCTATGCGACAATAATTTGCTTTATTCACCCTTCAATCGAGATTTTCGAAAGGCAGTTAATTCAGAGAGAATTGTAGAACCTATCCATATTTTGCATATGACATAAATTTACCGCTCGATTAAACTGCATTCTATCATGATTTTCATTTCTCCAGGAATTCTTGCGATATTACCAGAACCGTAAATTATTGTCATTACCTCTTCAATACTTGTGCTGAAGATTGAGCCTTTCACATTGAATTATAGTGATAATCCACAAGCGATTGGAGGTTGGAACATTTGCTAAATAGGTCAAGGCTACCAGGCTTATCTTCGAAGAAATCTGGGTCATTGTACAGTTTTTTGTAAAAGAATAGATGGTTCCAGAGATAAGAAAACTCAAGATTATTCGTTCAGAACAGTAAATGACATATAATTTCGAATATAAACTGGAAAACAAAGATACTACGTGGCAACCAGGCACACACAATGTGCATAAGCATCATCGGCTTTGATTGCTGGCCTAAATCAAAACTTGTTCTATTTTTCAATACAATAGCATATGGTCTTTTTTATTACTTGAAGAATCAATATCATCTTCTAACAAATTAAATTTCTACACCACTTCCAAGTTGAATGTCAACTTGCCCATTAATTTTTTGAGAAATTTCAAAGCAAAAAGACGCATTGTCCACATTAAGTATCTACTTGTCCATTTTAAATTTCACCTTATCCAATATCACACGACATCATCAGAACAAGGTCGGGCATAAAATCGCAGACAAACGTATAGTCCCAGGGTGCATCACAAACATGGAGGGGAAGAGTGTGGTATCTGGCAGCACCAAAATCACTAATTGTACCTTGTACGTCACCAGATCGAAAATGAAGGCTCATCCAGCCAATTGGTTGCACATCTTTGTTTCATCAGCACGATCTAGTTATTTGATAGGTTAAGTTGAATTGTCAATGAAGAATGAATTTATAGAATTGCTCGTGTTCTTATTTGTGATGCTACCCATATCGACCCTTATTTCTTGCTGCGAAGTCAAGCATTTTTGAGATTGTGCATTCTAACTTCGACGCATATCGATGAAATGGACTTGTACAAGGGCTGGAAATCAAAACTGTGTTCGGCATTTTGTAGCCTAAGGAATACTTTCCCTACAGTGCCAATAGTTTGACAAAAAGTTGCTTCCTTGTTATAGGAGATGGTTAACGAAGAAAAGGTGCCACAACAGCTGTTAGTGATAAAAGTTGCTTGCAATTTTCATGAAATTCTAAAGAAATTGTTTTATTATGGACCATCCTGTAAGTAACATAAGTGCACACATAAAAATAATAAATCTCAAAAAACTGTACAAGCTATGCGCACCAAGCAAGATTAATCTTTAATTCAATTCAAATTAATCTCGTTCAATTTTTCACACATTCTATTTTTATACACTAGAGGGTAGGGTATTATAGCTTTGAGCAAAGAAAAGAAATAGTTTAATAGATGTCCGTCTGTCTATCTGTCTGTTTGTCCGCCTATGTGTCTGTCTGCCTGTCCGCGAGTTATCTCAAGAACGCATTAAGCTAGAGACTTGAAATTTGGTACACAGATACTTTATTAAAAATGAAAGATTAAGTTCGTAAATGGGCCAATTTGGACAACTCCTTCATAGGGTTGCCACATGAAAGTTTTATTTTCTAAAGCAGGAAATGTAAATTTTTTTAAAAGTTTTTGCAATCGCCATGAAAATATGCATATATAGGTTTTCGGGGTCACTGATTGCGGATTTCTTAAATTCAAAATGGCGGATCCAGTAAGGTGAGCAAAATTTTCTAAACGTCAGTGGAATGTTAACAAAATGACGGATATATAGCTTTGTGGGGCTGATGATTACGAATTTAACCTTACCGCTTCAGAATTCAACATTGTGGATCAAATATGGCGGTCGTAAATGTTAACTTTTTCAAGAGTTTCTCGATCATCATGAAAATAAGTCCATATGCGTTTTGGAGATAGCTGATTTCAAATCTGGAGTCAAATTTTGGGGATTCAAAATGGAGGGTCCAATATGGCGGACAGGGTTTACTACAGGTCAACGGAAAATTCACGAAATGCCAAATTAAAGCTAAGGGGTGCGTCGAAAGGTTGCGGATGGTAGGTTTGCCTGCAGATTTGAAGGTCAGCTGGGAATATGTAAGAATAAGTAGGCGCGGACAATTAACTACAATTATTTTCTTTTCTTCTCTACGTCTAGGGTATAAGATAATTAATCTAAACCAATTATAGCTTCTTTCCTTGTTTACAGTAAACAGAATAACAAGAATAAATTTAATCCAAATTGGAGATAATCTCTGATGGAACATGGGGTCCTTATAATTAAAAGTTTTGAAAGGCTATAGTTGAGAGCAACCGTGATGTTCTTCAGTTTAAAATATCTCCGATTTAATATGTGGCCCGTATTTAATACCTCAATAGTTAATTTTCTTTTCACCAGTATCGATTTATTTATAAAACTCCTTTATTTTATTTTTTATTGTACGGTGTTCACTGGAATATACAGACGCAGATATATTTTATTTAACAATCAATCCTGTAAATGGGGAAAATATTCATATGAGAGAAGAATACACAATTAGGGTAAAATTGTGGCTGCACACATTCAGTTCGTATTTAACGTAGAGGACAGAGAGTAAAAGAATCAATTTTCACCTTCTGATGGGTTTTCCTTTCAGTTCATCGTGAAAGTGGTGCTTTTAATTGCTCCAATTGCCGCAATATAATAACCCAAGAGAAATTGACGCAAATTGATTTAATTGACGGATATGACGTTTCAGTATGCACTCAGTACTTTGGGTCTGCCAACTCAATTTATGAACTTAATTGACACATGCGGTCTTAAATTCATTTTGAAACTGTATGAAACTAATTTGGATATATTTTCTGCATGTTTAACTTCATTTCTAAAAAATAAATATACCTAATTCTATACTGGAAAATTATTTTCCATTTTACAGCACGGAAAATTTTTATTTCAATCGATTATAGCACCTGCAAATTGGAAGATTAGAATACCTTGGGATTGTGCTTTATTTGTTGAAAGGTGATGTAGAAGGCCCTTGCTATGCTGAGGTATAAGAGGCAAGACATAATCAGGTAATGCACTAGATTTCGTGGTTGCAGATAAGTAAATTGCTGGATCAAGGGCAACACCCATACTTTCACAGAGGGAACGCTACTAAAAGGAGATCGCGAAAAGAATGTGATAATGTTCGAGTTTTAGGCAGAGGATCCTTTTCAGCAAATGAGCGACAATTTCTTTTCGGGAATAATAATATAAGCCTTCCCCGGAATCTGGAACGTCTCATGTTAAACGTGGATTGTTCTAAATCTGCATAAGGTGCAAGAATTGCGTCTTATCAGAAAAGGGTTAATAAAATGAAAAACATAACATTCCAAGGACAGACGCGACTATAAAATTTTATACTCATGCAGCGACTCACGACACGCCTGTGGTTTTTTTATGACCAAATAAGCTGAAATCAAATAGTAAAACAAATGTATTAGAAAATATGTTTATGGAGGACGTTCTTGAAGACGTTGATTTAACTGGTCTTGGCTATAACACGAATGATTGTCCTACTTGTTACTATAGTTCTAGGTCTTCTCTGCTGGATTTTTTTATTCGGAGTGATTACTCTAAGGTGGTGTTCCGTAATCAAGCTTCTTTTACGGCATCTGATCATGATTTGATGATCTGTACTCTGCTAATCAGAATGGTTTTCGAAGGAGTCATAGCACTCTCGCGGCCCTTTTTAGGCTATCGGAATGTATAAGATATAATATCGATCTTGACAGAGCCAGTCTTCTAACACTGCTCGAACTTCTTTAAGGCGTTTGACTCGCCTGGATCTTTCTATCCTGCTGCATAAGTTGCGTGTTCGTTTCAGTTTTTCTGAGTCGTCTGAATGTTTAATTGAAAATTATTACGATAATCGTCTTCAGCGTATTCAGGTGAACGACGCTTACTCCAAGATTCCTGAGTCCTGTCGTCTGGAGTGCCGCAGGGTTATATTCTCGGACCGCTGTTGTTTTTAATGTATATCGATGACTTGAACTCGGTAAACTAAAATTTGGAGGTAATAATGTACGCGAATAATGTGCAGCACTATTTATTATCACCCAAATGTGCAGGTAATTGTTGTGTACAATAAACACATAAACACGACGACACCTTTTACCAGTAGTCCTGGGTGCATTTTTGTGCCTTATAGTGATAGTGTCAATAATTTGGGCATCATGCTGAACGCCACCATGACTTAGTCGGATCATGTAAAGAAGTTGATCTCCAAGATATACGCAATGCTCAGAATGTGGTGGACTTAGTGTAGGTGATTTCGATCTTTTGAAGATCTTCCTTCAAGATTTCGATTCCTGACAGAATTCATTAAACCACTGGTATAAACTGTAACTATTTCCTGCATCACCTATTAACATAATTAATGAAAGTAATCGCAAGTTCCATTTAATCTTTAAGGGCCACAGACGTAAATTTGCAAACATTTACATTAAATATTTGCTTTCTTCATTGTTTTGAGTGCCTCTAAATCAAATTAACTATTCGCAACAAAAGTACTAAAACCATTATCTGATACCAGCAGTTACATAAAATCCAAAAATCTGTGCAGAATTAAAGCACCATAAATTAAAATTGGAAACATCTCTGTGAGGGTTACGATTAAAACATAATCTGGTTATGGTGACAGCAAAAATGGGTTGTTCTAAATGTCACAACGTTTATTTTCAGGAGCATTAAGCCCGTGGGGATAAGAAAAACTCTCTGCAAGCTTTCCGCATTTATTTTCACATAATTTCGTTGAACTTTGCATTTGCCAACTCCAAGCTCGACATTGTTCAACTGGGCGAATTTTTTACGCCGGCAGTAAGAAAAAAAATAACTCCCACTATAATTCGGGCGTGCAATAATAGAACAAAAAAAGGACCCTTTCAGAAAAATTTCAGGAGTTGAAAATACTTAAACAAGGGGTAGTTCTCCCGAAATGCTTAAAATGTGGTTTTAACGATTAGTACGGTGGAAACTACTTCCGGGAGTATTACGAAACGAAAAAAAACAACGCGCTAACTCATGTGAATAAATTCTCGGAGATTACCTCTGCACTTGAACTAAAGGTAAGAAGGTGAAGAAGAAACTTTATGTGATAAGTACTGTGTTTATCAGTTGGGAACGCTTCAATGTATGCATACCTCTCACGCATAATAATAAAGCTAGTTGAATATAGCCAAATCCTTAAGCTCACACACATCCTTCCGTTTCACCTTGTATATTCACATACACCAAATTAATCTAGAACAAACCTGAAATTTGTACAAAATATCATCCCCATGATTTATCCTATCCAGCTGAACGTTATCGGGCTCCATACAGTTGCTAAGAATGCAACTCCTGCCCGTCTCCTGACGTCTTCATTCCAGATAAAAGTATCTTCCATATTACGCAAATCTACTCAGTCAAAATGGGTGGTAATATATTATTTTTATTCGGGGTTCGTTTTGCTGTTGCATGAAAACTTTTGAATTATTTTCCGTCCCTTTTCAATATTTCATTTTTCGGTTAAGAAATGAAACATAACCGTTCACCCAAACTCTTCCATTGCAAGGATTTGCTAAGACAGATTTTCAGGAGGACACCAAGTATCGTGTAAAATGTTGGTCAAATTGAAATTTATTGCCACATGGGTCATGTGAAATTGAGATAAAAGGATTTCTGTGGGGTATCCTTCTGAAACATGGGATTCTGTAAAGTTTTACTGGGAAGAGAAGGAAAAAAATCTTAAAGCAGTTATTATCACAAATCAAATAATTCTTCAGTCTCGACGGCATTTGTCATTTGTGACAAAGTTTTATAACTTTACAATGATTGCAGCGGTTTTACATGCTATTTTATGGCATAGCCTTTTACTGCACTGTGGTAGTTTACTTCGTATTTCCTGCACTGCTCCGCATTAAGCTTAATGACAATTTTGCTCGTAAAGTTTTATGTAATAGAAACTACAGACGTAACTGAAAAGCGTTATTCGTTCCCTTCCAAATTGGAAAAAACATATGAATGCCATCTCATTAAATGAATTTTTATTTGTGTTTAAATTTAATTTTCTGCTGTTTACTGAAATATTTAACAAAATATTCTTGAGATCCGACTTTACGTTTTGTGCCTATCTCAGGTATTGAAATCGATATTTAAGAAAAAAACCGTATAAACCGATAATTCAAAGGATTTTTTATTTTCAGTTAAAGCACCATTTGTATAGTCCATATTTATGCACTAAAAACCAGTACTAAAGCTGATATTTTAAGGGTTTTGAAGTATCATGCTCTAAATAGTAAAAAATCCAAAAATTTGGAGTCTGCTTGCCGTCAGTATGGCACATGACAGGCAGAAAATATACAGATATAGACCGAATATACTTTTGTCTTTTGCCGGTGTTGTTAGGCGGAATATTTAAAAAATTAATTTTGAGCTTTTAAAGACGGAGGAATTTATAGTTTTGAACGCATATATTTATAAAAACAGACTAATAAAAAATTTTGTTGCACATACAATTTTGTTAAGCAACAATTGCAGTGGGACGAACCGAGAAACGCTTGGGAAGTTTGTGACGCACTTCTAAGGTTATGTAGAAATTTGTGCCATTTTGCAAGCAAGCATTCCCCCTCTATTTCTTCTATCTCTATGACTATGTCAGTTGACTGATAAGTGAAATGAGATGAGTGCCTTTAACACTTCCTAAAAGTGGCACGTAAGCAGGGCTCAATAACTTAGATCTCCGAGGTTTTGTAGTTTGGTTGGATTATAAATCATTATTTCTGTTCACCTTCCATTTTTTTATCCATTTGTACATTAAGCATAGGATCCCATTTTAGAGATCAGATTACCAGAGTGCTAGGTCTATCGATTATTCACAATTACCTTGAATGGCAATTCGAAATTGTTAGAAATTACATATGAGTTGGGTTGACTTATGCCACTTTCAAAATGAACAGCTCATATGTTGGCAGATTGCCATGTTCTGTCTTCTCCTACCACACTTGCCGTTTTATGCTATTCAAAGTGTCATGTAAAAATAGAGAACACGAAATCATGCCACTTCATATTGAAAGAGTTCTCCCGGTTTACAGCAAGGAAACCTCATATCAAACCCAGATTTGGGTACTTTTTATCCCATATATGAGCAGAACAGAGCGCATCACATCCAAAAGAGGGACATTTTCGTCACTGGCACTTAGACACTGCATACCAAAAATCTTTCCCTCTTTCACAGTGACTTCAGGGGGCAATGAAATGAATGGTAACGAAATCTCGTACAATAGAAAAGAGTAGGGGTAGTTTAAAATATGAAACCACTCTTGGAATGTATCAGAGGCCCAATATTACACCATGACTTCATTGAAACCAAAATTCCATTTCCACACACAAATTATGTCACTCATAAAATTTTAATCTAATGAACAGCAAATATAAACAAGCTCCCGTGGATTTACATCCATCCAAAGTAGCAGCTGTTTACCTCAAATTACAAACAAATCCCAGAGATTGGTATTCGATAGAATATTCACAGCGGGTAGCTAGTATTTGGTGGATCGCTTAGGGATGCGATATCTGAACCTTTAGTTTTCCATCCGAACTATGGAGCCGTCACTCACCTGTTGTGACAGTGCGGTAACAAAACCCAAATCACACTATCTGCTTCACACGCTCATTCAAAGTGAATGGTTTAGTGCAGCGGAGGTGTGAGAAGCTATGAAGAAGCATGTTATATGATGGCGTCTTTTATATAGCTTGTTCCGAAGTGGTTTTTAACTCTTTTTATTGATTCTTTCACGATATTTCAATTGTGGAAGTTACACTGAATCTGCCAAACGGAAACGAATAATGTGTGGGCGAAAAAAATCTTTGCTTCAATCAACACTGGTGTAATAATGAAATTTGTAAATAAGTCATGTATTTTTACGACTTATAACAACAAATCTGTTACATAATCTACTTATGATTTATTTACGGGTAAAATAGAGACTGTAACTAGCTTTTAGCAATAATTACACTCAACAATAACCACAGTTCCCCATCTTTGAATAGTAATCACCCACAACTAATTAAAAAATCATATTTCTCACTTTTAAGTTATTTATAGTCGGATATTGTCACTACTTCTTTGGTGTCTTACTTACTTTATAATATATATGCTTAAATACGTATAGATGGGAATACGTTTCCAAGCCTACGCAGATGAACTTCTCATGCACATTCAGTGATGGGCATTTACGCGTGGATTTGCATTGTCTACACTCCAGGGTAGACAATGCGTAGACAATGTAGATAA
>QYTT01087413.1:4260-15039 GCA_006980735.1 Dasypogon diadema | reverse complement strand
GAAGCGATATTCACCACCCAGTTAGTAGATATACCAAACGTGGTTTTAATTCAAAAAAAAAAAAAATAAATAGTAAAACAAAACGGCATTTAAGAAGTGAAAAGGTGTTCAAAAAGTGTTTACAAATATACTGTCTTAAAAAAGTGCTATGTGCCTGGCTAAACAAAAAGAAAAAAGTAACAAAGTAATTGAAAGTAATTGTCCATAAACGGCGCCTTAGGGGCAACTTAGGGGTATTATATCAGTTTTCCCAATGAGAAAATATACCACGCCGAGACAGGTGTGTGAAGCACGTGCCGTGTTAACCTGAATGCGACTAGAGGTCATAGATGATTTGCGCAAATCCAATGTGGGATTCCCAGACAAAGTTAAGTTGATTAAAAGATTTTTCGTAGCAATATATCATTAATTGTAAATTCAATTGTGAGTAGTTAGTTTGAGTTTAAGTAAAAAAAAATTTTTGCATGCATTTATTCGAATAGAAATAGTGAGGTTGAACATAGGTAAGATTTGTTTTGGGGCCCAGCACTTTTTTAATTTAATAAATTGTAACTTTCCACATGCTATTGTGTTATTTCCACTGGTAATACTCGTCGCTTAAACGGCTAACGAGAAACCCCGGGAACCTTAACATTGCAGCTTGATACATTTTCGAAAAAAATCCTCTTCAATGGTCAGTAAAACGTTATAAGACAAGAAACTCTAAAAAATTCATCAAATCTGCATGATATTTTAAATGAATGGCCTTTGTACAAACAATCTTTTGGTTACTCATTGGTAATTGTTTATACATTGATATTTTATATTATATTAGATTTACTTACTCAATTTTTAGATAGATGCAGACTTTATCAAATTATATCCAGAAAAAACGAATTCCATATTTGAAAAGTGGGAAGATTTCAGAAAAGTTATTCTGCCATTAATGCAGAGCAGAATAAAAGATCCTTATAGTGTTGAGCTTCTAAATAAATTTATTCAACGGGATTTAGATCGAGTATTTCTTATCAAATGATATTAGATAATTTAAATGTTTATTCTGATTCCATTGCTAGATGTTCAAGATAATTTGATTGCACTATTGATACATGCCGTGCTTGTATCAACTCACAGAAAATATGAGCTCAGTTCCAGCCTTTCAAAGAAAAAGCTAATAAAATACTCCATTTCGGACTCAAGAAATGCTTTTTTGATCTGCACATCAACACATTATGAATTAAAATCAAAAATTAAAGCTTTGGTTGATAAAATGTTTGTTTCTAAAGGTTAAATTCCACCAATTATTTGTGCAATAGGCGATGACGAGTTTAAATTAAAGGATTGCTATGTATACTTTTTCGAAACACATTACAAATTGGACAATATTGTAAAGTGTATTGATATATGTTTCCAATGTTTTATGGTATTAGATTTGCAGTATCCAAAAGAATGTAATTTAATTTGGACGTTCATTCAACATTATTTTTTTGATATACATTTAAAGTGCGCTACAAAATCAAGTTCTTTATCTGCGCTTTTCACAGATATAAAAAATTTTAGGGTTTAATGAAAATAATTTTGCTTTGAATAAATTGCAACTTACCCGAAGATGAATATTACTTGTTTTCTGTGTTTTAAAAAATTTATCGAATGTGAACTGTATTTTTCTCATTTGAAATTTTTACATAAAGTAAATCCAAATAATAATTATAAGTGTGGATATGATACATGTAATCAAACATTATCTACATTTAGGACTTTATGTAAGCATATGCGAAATGAATTTAAAAGACAATCTGAATATACAAATGAATTAGTAGAAGTTGAACATAAAAGTAGAAAAATTGACAACTTGAGCCAAACTGATATTAATAATCAAGGCTTTAATACAACATCCACACATAAAAATGATATCGAAAATGATACAAATATCGATTTAAGCAGTCTAAGGAAATATTCACTTGAATTAACTTTGAAATATTATGCTAGGAAAAATATTGCTCGAATTATTATTACTACAAAAATAACTCACTGTCTTAAAGAAGAAATGAAAAAAGCATTGTATAATTTGAATCAAAAAAAATTTTACAACAGCCTGTAACAACTTACAAGAAATTATTAATTTTTGCGAACACCCTTTTATGGAATATGACTCTGAATTTAAATTAACTAAAAAGGTGAAAGAAAATGGAATTTACCAAAGTGGTCCAAATTGATAAATCTGTAAAAAATTTATTTGTGAATAATGAAAATACTTTAGATGTAACTATAACAAAAGGAGTTTTACAACGTATAAAATTTCAATTAAAAAGATATTTCGAAATTGAAGGTGTATTAGAAGCCAAGCCTATATGGAAAATTATGAGGATTTATCAGCTCAATCTGAACTATGTAATTTCATTAACGGAAAAATTTGGAAAGAAGGAATATGTAAGTTTGAAAACAAAATAGTAATTCCAATCTTTCTCTACTTTGATGATTTTGAGGTAAATAATCCTCTAGGACCACACAATTCTTGACTTTTAGGAATCTTACTCATTTCCTACTGCTCATTTCTACTCATTTCCTACTGCTCCTATATCACTTAAGGATAAATTAGCAAATATATTTCTAGCAGATTTATTTGAATCGAAAGACGTCATACACTTTGGAAATGATAGAGTCTTCTTCAAGCTGATAGAAATTTTAAATGATTTGCATAACAACGGGGTTGAAATTAGTACAAAAACTGGAATTACTGAGATTTATTTCATCGCAGGTTTGATTGTTGGAGACAATTTGGCTCTAAATAGTGTTTTAGGTTTTTCACGCTTGTTTTCATCGAAGTTTTTTTTTGTAGGTTCTGCAAAATTAACAAAATTGAAAGTCGATATGCATTTCAGGAAAACAGCCATTTGTTACGAAATAAAAGCAATTATGAAGAGGATTTTTCTATACATAATGTAGCAAACCATAAAATAATATGCATGAAAAATAATTATAACATAACGAAAACCCGCCAAGTTTAAATGGAAAAATATTATTGTATTGATATCTAAAAAAGTTTCAAACACAAATTACTTACAACAGAATTGCAAAATAAGGCAAAGAAAATGGTTTAAAACTTGCCGTTGGTTTCGATTTCAACTCTTTTGCTGGTCAAACATCTACATGAAGTAAGGAACTTGGCCTTCTTTTTCAACATTATGTTTTTGGTGGGATAAAATTTTACTTGATCGAAAGAAACAATTAGATCAACCTACCGAAGAAATATTTCTTTAATTTGAATAGAGAAAAATTTAACTAAAATCGAGAGGATCTCAATTTCTTTAAATTGAATAAATTACTTTCTCTACATTAAATAAAGAGTTTTTTGGCTCTATAACATTCCCAAAATTTTTTGATTGAGTGGTTATTTTTCTTTGAAATAGGGAAGCATTTTTCTGAGTGTACTATTGCACCCAAGGTTATGGCCGTTTTCAAAAATGCAAGTCTGCGAAAGTTACCAAAGGTTCATGTGTGTAAAAAAAAAACTATAACCATGTTCTTTTAAAAATAATTTTTTTTGTTTTATATTTCTACTATATTCTCATTACATTCTCAATACAGCTTTACTAATCTAAATTCTCAAAAACCTAATTTTCTACACACATGTAATGGCTTATATTTTTCCACTTCCCTTTTACATGTAATATTCACTACCATCAGTTAGGAGCAAAACAAGGTATTCCAATTTATCTTTTTACGGTAGAACCAAAGCGGCTATGTGAAGTTGGCACCCCTAAATGTGAATTTTAGAATTTTTATAATTGCACACGACTGTCCATTATTAATCCATGTTTGTCCAACCATTAAATTTATTTGTCCACCCTTGGAAAAAACCGAAAAAATTAAATAAAAAAATTGAGTTTTTTCTTGGTCAGCAGCCCCAAGCAACAAATTTGCTATTTTTCTTGCATAAATCGATTGTCCATGATTTTTCCACGTAAGTCCAGGGTATAATTTTATTTGTGTGTAGTTGGCACCCCTAAATAAAAGTTTTAGAACTTGTATAATTGCAATCGATTGCCCACTATTTGTCCAAATTTGTCCACATTTGTCCATTGTCCAACCATTAAATTTATTTTTCCACACTGGATAATGGGTTTGCCTTTCCCGCAAAATGTCAAATAAATTTTTGAGGATACAAAGGATAGATATACAAAACAATACATCAATTTACTTTTTCACCTTATGTTTGATTAAAAGAAATTTAGTTGAGTAACATTGTTTAATTTTGAGGGAGAGACTTATATTTTGGAGCACTTTTGGTGCCAATATCTAGCGTGCGTTTGTTCGGAAACGCTTCGTCTATTTATATTTTGTGATATCTATGGTTCATACATAAGAAAAACAAAAATCTTCTAAATTAAATATGATAAATAAATTTACTTATAGACATGTGCACACAAAATTTCCTTTCATTTGTTTATTTATTAGTTATATACAAAAACAATGAGTTTTATAAAAGTATTATATGTATAAGTATTATTACATTATAAAAGAAAAATCATTTAATATGCACACACACAAACACACACACGTTACACATTTCTCTTTAATTTGATTGCTTATTAGTTATAAGGAGAAATAATGCATTTTATAGAAAAATTATAACAATTACAAAAAAAAAAGTTCACAAGCATACATTATTAAAAAGATAAAATGTAAAATGATTTCCAAAGAAATTTCATTTTAATTAAAGGCTGATGCATAGCAAAGACGATGATAACGTATATTTTATTAGTTTGTAATAATGGGTGCCTGTTCCATATCGTAGCTCATCCACTTCAGTCACCTTGATTAACAGCTAGTAAGATATAAGAAATTAGATTGTCAGGCAGGTCAAGAACTCAATTAGATTCAAGTGATTAGAAGTCTTCCGAACCAATATCCAAATCGTCAGTCAAGTTGCTCATTCTGTAGAATAATTAACTCATCGAAGATACAACACAAACGCATTCACAGCACATACATATTCATCTCGTACTTAACCTCCACATTCACACACTGCTACACACAAATCTACCTACTGGTTCATACTAGTACTTTAACGCCTTTACACGTGGAATCCTTCCATCCACACACACACTTTGAACATCTATTCGCAACACACTCAATATCCATTCACGCCGTTACCCAGTATCTATCCTCACTATCTCAGCCACACGTTACCGCTTAGAGTATCTCACCGCAGCTTTATGGAAATCCATTGAATCTTCCACAAATAAATCCTACACACTTTGTTTAAGGATCTACGAATGGCGGCATTCTAATTTAAAAAACAAAACAAGAGATAAATAGATCTATGGTCCTGGAGATGTTCCAAGATATTAGCAGCACTGGCCAGCAGAAGTCTTTAAAGTTTGGAGAGTTTTCAAATTTGCCGGCAAACTTGGTAACAAAGATGGCAGTTGCAACTCGAGAAGTGAGAGAGGTTGATCCGGAAGAGGGAGAAAAGAGGCGAAAGGAAAAACGCGCGAAAATCAGAGGACTTACTTCTTTTTTGACCCGCAAAACGTGAAGCAGCCCCGGAGGAGCAAAGGAAAGAAGAAAGTGTGTGAATAGTGTGAGGAGAGTTGAAAACTAAGTTTAAATAAAGGGAAAAGGAGAAGAAAGCGGAAAACTAAGAACAGAAGAAAGGACACCAAGCAATTAAGGAGAGGACGAATAGGATGCGAGCAAGAAATATAGGAAACTTAAGGTAAAGGATTATTAGAATTATAGGAAAGCTTAGAAAATAAGAAGGGATAGATTAGAAAAATTGTTGTAGGGAATAGGATAGAAATAGGACTACCTAGAATTAAATTTTGTAAATGATAAAGTGTAAAATGAACGGCTTGAATTTGCATAATTACGGGGTTTTCTAAATTCAAAATCCTAGTTTCTTATAAGTTCATTACTATACTAAAAATAAATTACAAAACAGACAATTTAGAAGTTCACTATTACTACTACAGTCAGACAAATTTAAAACTTAAAATAACGAATGAAATTTATTATTTAAGGGCATATATTAAAAAGAGAAAATTGCTTTGCCATAATCCAGAGATCGCTGGTTTCGTTCCAGTTCAATATTCAGCAATTCTCTATTCGTTGTTGTTTAGAATTGTGAGAATAAAAATCTCGAAAGTTAATTTCATTCATAAAATTTGTTATTGACTGGAAATAACCACTCAACAATGGAATTTTAAAAGTAAGAGTTACAATGCCGCATTAATGCATGATGTAAATTTCTACCTTGGGTTGGACGTGTGTGTTGCAAATTTCTAAAGTAAAAATCTCGATATGAATTGAAGGAAGCATATTATAACTTTGGACCGAATTTTTTGTTTTGAATTGAGAATATTTTATAAAGTGAGCAAATAAAGTTATCACTTGTAAAAAGGAGTTCACATTTGGACAATTGATGCAGTGACTTGGACAAACGTGCTGTATATTTTAAGCACAGACATTTTGGCACTGAAACGAGTCATGTTATAGCAATGTGGGCAATAGTCTGGAAGGAAATCAAAAAATAACAGTTTACTCCACATACGGACAGAGTACGTGATACCAACCGTAGGGATTGTTCTACAAGAAATCAAGCCAGTAAGAACAAAAGTAGTAGGGAAAGCATACGACATATGGCGTACTCCAGAAAACCGTTGCGAATGAACTTTCTTTCAGACTCTCAGATTATATAACAGGATAGCCCACAACTTTCATATACACTGTACGTGTGACGCAAGAAGTAAGCCGCTCGCATTATGCCCACCTGACATTTCTAATCTTATGTGATGTTTCTGAAACGTATTTACAGGTCTCAGGAAGAATCATAAAGTTTTTCAGTCTTTAAACAAAAACTAAACTAATAAACATTTATAATTGAGTTGTGTATAAAGTAATAAGTGGTGAAAATTATTTATGAACTTTAGATTTGGTAAAATTATCTGTCTTGAATAAATAATTTACCAAAATGAATGAAGTGTGCGGTGCTGTGATGCAAAAACTATAACCAAGATTACAGTGCTAAATCTTTTTTCGGACAAGTTGAGGTGTTTTAATAAATATGCATATAAGTGATAAAAATTAGTATCACACATCGGAAATGGTAGGAAATATGAAAAGTTTTAGATCAAGTACTGTTTGTTTACACGGGAAGTTTTGTGAGAAAAAATCGATCAGGTAGAGTCCGATTATTCTTTATGAACCTTATAGATGAACGCTAAGGCAATTGCGGTAAAATATTTCTCGCATGGCTGTAGAAAGCATAGGCACTTCATTGCATTCTGCAAAATATCAAAGACGTGATGTGTCCTAGTAAAATCAAACCCTTAATTTAACTAGGATAGTTTAGTTTACTTACATCATTGACAAATTAAGTTTTGTGCGAATTTGGGGGTCTTTTGAGAAACAGGGATCAGGGTTTTTAATGCATTGAATTTTGTTTGATTCGCTTCGCCTTAGGCGAGAATTATTTTATATCTCTCAACACTGAGAAAAATACCGCATTGTAATTTCAAAAGTACGAGTTGTTGATCACAACGTTGTTAAAATTCGCTGCAGAGTCTTGTAAAATTAATAATATAGTATTTAAAACAACTCTGAAACATATTAAATAAAACATTCAACAAAGTTAATTTTAAATTCTACAAGCATAATTATCAATTCAACTACTTTTCTGGTTAAAAATTGTATCAATGTAGATTTTACAATGTCCCATTTCAAATTAAAACTAAAAATTGTTGACTATATTCTTCTAAAATGATCTTGCGAACATTATTTCAAATACGTTCCGTTGTATCGTGGCTAATATGCGTAGCTATTGTTTTGTTCCTATCCACAATTCCAAAAATTCATGTAGCGAGCCTTTTCCTGCAACTGCTTGTGCACAGAAACAATAACTTTCATTTTTATTTTTACAATGCACATCTTAAAACAAAATGTAAAGCGATTAAACTGGCTATGTTTACCGTTAGTTTTAACACTGAATACTTAACGGTTGAAGGAATTCTTCATTAATTGAGTGTGTATGAATGAAGTTAGTCATGGAGGAAAATGCGTTGAGTTCGGTTGTTTTTGATTTAAATGATAATTCGGACGTATTATTTGTGACAGTGCCACAGGTGCCTTCAAGTGCTGCAATTTCCGAGATTGAGGAAGTGTCGGAAAGTGACAAATTATTTAATATTTTAAAAGATTGGGACTTACTCCCGGTTTTACCGTATTTGGAAGGTAAAACGCTCGTTATAAAAAGTTTGTTATACCTATATGTAGAATTTAATTATTCACTTAGCTGGAGCCATTAGTTTTCGAAGCTTGCGTTATTTGAACGAAAACGACATTAGAGACATTATTCCAAATGTTGGTTTGAGGGCAGAATTTCGGGAGAAATTATTTTTTTGGAGAAAAAAGGAGGTGTGATCAGTTAATTCTTTTATATAAATTTATTTTGAACTTATTATGTGTCTCAGTTCGACATCGACGACGATACGCTCTCCTGGAACTCCAAAGTGAAAACTTGGGTTACAGATTTTTGTAAATCTCAATGTGTATCAACGCCTCCGCAATCACCATCACAATTGGATCAACAACGCAAAAAGGTAAAATTAAAACAAATTGTGAATAATTTACTATTATTGTGTAATCCTAAAGGAGCTGAAAACCCTTTTGGAGGAAAGTGTTAAAGGGAAAGCCTTGCTTCGATTTTATTCGGAAAATCAACATTTAGAAGACCCTCACAGACGTGATTTAATAAGTATTATTATTGAGGATATCGTTTTAAACGACAGGAGAGTTCAACCACATGACTGTCAAGTGATTACAAATGAAATAATTAATATATTTCCCACAGAAACAAAGGTAATCTTTTTTATATTTAGGTATCTCAGAAATTTGTTTTTATGATTCAACTCGTTTTACTGTTGTTTTGCATATTTGAAAAAAATGTTCTCTTATATTTCGAATTTTTCGTTTTTTATTTTAAGTGATTTATTTTTTTCATTAAAATCAAGTAAACACTTGCCCTCAAATGTATGGAATGTTTCTTCATTGGATATTTCCGAAAAATCGAATAGCTTAACTGAAATTCTTTTTGATTACTATTATTGGCTTTGCTTATTAATATTTGAATTTTGTATTTGCTTTCATAAGAATTTATGTTTTACCAAAATGTCCACTGGGCTTCCTACGCGAGTGCTAAAAAGAAAGAAAATTTTTTTCAAGTACGTAAGAAAACTAATTAAACTATTATTATAGGATTCGAACTTGTTTATTATCACTCAATTTTTATTAATTTGTCATTAATTTACTGTAGGATTATTATTATATACCAAGGGAGAAAAAAAAGAATCCTAGGGGACGACTATACGATAAATATATTAATTGCCGATCAAAACTAAGAAAAGTTTCACAATCAACAAAGATTGCAATAACCGGACCTCCTTTAGATGCACCAAAAGAAATTGCATTATTAAATAATGATGTTGCGAATCTTGAAGAACTGCAGCATTGGTTGCAATATCATTTCTCCCCTTGGAATGAAGTGGTAGAGAAGTGGAAGCAGACTTTTGACCTACGAAGGAGAGAAATACTTTTCGGTGAAAACTCTAACGTAGAATTTTTAAAAAAATGGCCATTAATTAAACATGCCCAGGGATTTGAATTAGTGAGTACGCATTATTAAATGCTTGATTAGCTTATTTTTCGAATGTTTATTCAAGATAAATTATGACTTTGCGCTGATACATGCAGGAAAATCTAACAATCTGTTCACAAACTGGGAAGCTTTTAAAGAAAAAATCATCGCCTTCTATAATTCGAACATAAAAGATAAGGAATCAAAAAATCTTCTAGCTAAGCTTCCGCAACTGAATAATAAAGGTAATATAGCTACCCCTTTTCTTTTTTAAAATCGAAATTCAGTATTCTATCTTTTTAGACTCAGTAGATTATATCACAGCTATCCTGCTCAACTCTATTATTTTACCCTCCGGAAGATATGATGACAAGAGCGGGAGAAACAAACGGAAGTTTACGATTAAGGATGCTCAGGAGAGCTTTACGTTACACGTTGCAGTAATTAACGACTTGCAAAGAAAAGTATACGAACTGAGGACGAAGGCATATAGTAGTGGCATTACACTACAGTCATTTATAATTACGGTAGGAGTTGACATTTTTCAACTAAAAGATTTTTACGTTTATATTGACGGCACACTTTATAAACGAGATACATATATTAGTTCCGTTGATATTTGTTTCAAAACGTTTAACACCTTAAATTTAAAATACCCTGAATCATGCTATGGAGTTTGGCTTTTAATACAACAATATTTGTATAATATTGAGACAGATTTTGACAAAAAATTATCAAGTGTAACATCTGTTATTATGTCCTTAAGAAATACAAAGTAATAAATTACGAATTCTAATTTTACATATACGCCTTAATTGAATTACATGCCTTAATTTTACATATGTTCTTTATTTGATTAAATATGCTTTGTTTTGTATGTCAGAACAATTTTAGTAACATCGATGAATTGGTTACTCATTTAAAATATTTTGAAATTTGCATAGCGGTCAAAGTTCCGCACGGGTAGAAAAAGTATATGATAAAAGTGAACTTCAGGCTGAAAGTAGCGCTGGTGACATATTAACTTCTTTTAGTCCAAGACAATGTGAATCCATAGAAAATAGTAAAGAAAAAAACACATTGTGTCAGTTAAAACGAAAAGTACTTTATTTTTGCATTCAATTATATGCAAAAAATTCGATGCCACGAAGTGAGGTAGTTCC